>NW_019104491.1:861671-911669 GCF_001995035.1 Momordica charantia
TGCACTTCTCACTAATATCCCTTTACTTTTTTTATTTTATTTAAAAAATCATAATTTAAGAAGAATACCATCATGTTAATTTTTTCATATTTGGAAAATAGTTTATGAATTACCTACTATGATGGATATATTCTTGTAATGCGATAATTTTAAACAAAATAATTATAAAACAAACAAAACCCTTACATATCCCAAAATTTAGGTTTTTAAAGCAATATATTTCGYCATGCAAATGACAGAACATATTGGTTTCATGTAATTTATACCTTGACTTTTAGGTTTTTATTAATTTAATAATTTTTTATCGATTTAGTTTATATTAAATTTAAATGTTATTTTATAGAACATACGAAGATGAAACATGATAAGCCAAATGACATTTTAATCGGTTTTAATATAATTTTAAACTTTTAGACTTTAAATGACATTCTAATTAAAATTTAAAATAAAAAACAAATGAACAAAAAAATTAATCACGTCTCAATTAAATTTTGCAATATTAATAAAATAACTATATATAAATTAAAATATTAATAAAATAATAATATATAAATTAAAATATAAATTAAATTAAATTAAAAAAATAAAAAGGTAGAAGTCGCCTACAATGTAGGCGACTTCCAAAAATAAAAAAATAAAAAAGTGAAAGTCGCGGACAATGTACGCAATTTCCGCCCAATCAAATATACACGTTTGCCTCACAGGGCGAGTTTTGACTTTTATTTTGACCTAACCTATTTTTGTCAATAGTTTTGAAAAACCTAACTTACATTTGAATTTATTTATTTAAATTACATTTACTTTGCAGTTATTTTTAGACTAACATTATTTTTTAATTTAYTTTTAAAATTAGATTATTTTAAAACTTTGTCTGCAGCTCCATTTATAGTCAACAGCTAATTAGTTGTTTATTTTTATTTTTAAGCCTAAAGTCTGTTTTGTCCTTTAATTTCTCTGTCTTTATTTTTAGTATTTTACTTTAACTCATCAATTTTGTTTATCGAAAGAAGAATCTACTTCAACCGACATACATAACATAAAATCACACTTGGGAAGAGGGACAATTAGCTAGAGCAGCAGGTGTTGTAGCGAAACCAGAAAAGTTTGGGTAGAGTCGGATCTAAATGTTGGCTAGGTAAGTGTCCTGTAGTAGCGGAACCATGCAAGGAATAATAAACTTACATCACGATATCTTTTTCTTCCTCATTCTGATTTTGTTTTCGTATCACGGATCTTGGTTCGCGCTTTATGGCATTTCCACTATAAAAMAATAAAATACCGCAAAGGATTGTTCATGGAACTACTATCGAGATTCATTGGACCATTTTTCGTAGTATCATCCCAATGTTCATTGCTATACCATCATTTGCTCTCTTATACTCAATAGACAAGGTAGTAGTAGAATAATCTATCATGATTGATTAGAATAGAATCTAGAATAAAATAATATCTATAGAATATATAAATTAGAGAATTAAAAATTCTAAAATAAAAATAATAAACAAATGTTCCACTGCATAATTTAAAATTTGAGTTTCTAACCATGATTACTATTATATTATTCATTATAATAATAACTTGTTATAATTAAAGATAACTTTTTTATAATTGAATGAAATTATTCGGTTTTTACTTTTTTTATTAAAAAAAAAACACTATGTCTTCTATTCTCTCTTCAATGGCTGGAGTATGYCAAAAGCGAGAGAAACCCCATCCCTCTCTTTCATTTTTTCGTCCCCATGTCGTCACACGGGAGGGACATGGGGACGTAAAAAAGGGGAGCCTATCAACTTGTTCCGACCTAGGATAATAAGCTCATGAGCTTAGTCTTACTTCACCGTCGAGAAACGAAAGAAGACTTCCATCTCCAAGTTTAACTCAGAAGAATAAAGTATAGGCATTCCACTATTGTTACAATTTTCTGAAAGATAACTATCTTGTTTCATCTAGAAATTTATATAGAATCATTGAAAAAGACTTTCCTTTATAAGAAAGAAAAGACTTACTGTCTTTGGRATCTAATGCTACACCGCTACTCAATATCGTAGGGGATCCACCCTATTACATAAGTGGATTCCTTCATTTTGATCTTATATCATGATATAAGTAAGCAATTTTTATTGTATCGGCCAAAAACCTGACTAATTGATCTTTACGGTGCTTCTTTATCAATGAGATACTTTATCCTGTCCATCTCTTACCAAAAACAAGTCATTTATGGATATTATTGGGAGGTTCGTGCGAATGCAGTGTAGTCCCYTTTTCACTCTACAAGGATCAAGATCAAATTAACGTTCATTSTCTTTCTGTCAAAAGAAGATATATTTCTAGTCTTTTAGTAAATAACGATAAAGTGAGACAAAAATTTTATAGTTCGGATCTCTCTGGTAAAAACGAAAGCAGAATTCCTTATTATTSAGAACTTAATCCAATCCTATGTACGGGTCAATGTAATCTCACATATCCTGCTATTTTCCACGGTAATTATGATTTGTTGGCAAAGAGGCAAAGAAATGGATTCATCATTCAATTTGAAGCACTTCAAGAACGAGAAAAAGAGCTATCATTCCCTTCCGATATTTCGATTGAAATACCCATAAATGGTATTTTTCGTAGAAATAGTATTCTTGCTTATTTGGATGATCCTCAAATTTTCCTATTAATATATTGCCTTTTGTTTTGTTCAATAAGAATTGAGGAGATTATCAATTATTCAATAATTAAACTAAGCTAGATGACTTTTACACTATATACACAAATACAAATTAAATTAATTGATTTGAATTTCTATTCACTGAAATTCCTAAGAATAATGTTGGTTGAACGTGCTAACCAGATCAATTAGTAATATTTAGCATAATACATCAAGTGTGACGTGAGATGGTATATCTTTTTGACAAAATAAATGCGAAACATATTAAAAATATTATTTAACATGTATTATGCTTCCTAACCACTCTCACCTAATATTTTTCACTACTCATACTCATCCTTATTTTATTTTGGTCAAGTTAATAACCATTTCATTTTTAATTTTATGTTTAAAAAAATAATGGTTGTTTGCTCAAAATTTATTTGATGTGTTTTAACACATTTGAATTCYCAGTCAAATTCTAAGAACAAAAATAAAATTATGATTTTTTTAGTTTTTAAATTTTAGATTAAATTTTGAAAATATTTTTAGAATTATATACAAAACCAAATAAATATGTGAATGAAAGTATAGTTTACAAATTTAATTTAAAAGGGAATAATAAATAACCAAAAAATAAAATAGTGGTCAAAACACCAATATTAACATAGCTCTAATTACATCTCCTCCTTTCGTTTTAGAGGCGGTAGGTTCGAAAGTTATATCCCCAATTTATTGTATTAAAAAAATGGCCGTAAAAAATAATGTGTAAGATCAATATTTAAATGAAGAATGTTTTTTCCTTTTGACCGTATTTAAATTACAATGTTTATTTAGTCAGGGGTGGGATGGGATAAAATAAACGCAACAGGGACTAATTTGTAATTTAACTATGAAATAGAACAGCCCCTGGTTTGGATTGGATAGAGCCTTTGCCCGCGCTTGCGCCATAGCTGGTGAAGAAGATGCTCGCTCTAACAGTGGCTTCCAGTTTGGGCTCCGCTCCACTGCACACGAAATGGAAGAAACCGAAGCGTCTAGGGTTCACCATTAACGAATTTCCTTCATTCCTTCCCAAAGAAGTTGAGAATATCAAAGACCAGTTTGCTCGGAAGCTCGCTACAAGAATTGAGAGGCTACCCGTAAGTTCGAATTCTCTTGAAAATTCATACTATTTGGTTGTTGTCCAGTCGCGTGCTAATTAGTTGGGATAGGCTGGGGAAAATGGAAACTGGACCTCGCCATGCGAGGGAGATAAAGCCATGTTTCTTTTGGCATTCTGCCATCCAATTTGATCAAAGGGTTCTTTACTTCTGAGGGATTTTCTGTGTTCCTTATCTGACTTATATTGTTCCCGCTCTGCATGCAGGTCAGCTTCTCTGACACTTGTATTATGAGCAGTTTCGTGAAGCCGTCAATACAGAGCAAAGCAAGTCCAGTGGTTCTTCTCCATGGGTTTGACAGGTTCCTTCACTTACTAGTTACAATAATCCAACACAATTGTTTATTTTATTTTTTGTTTATCCTTTCATCGTTCATCACATCTTATATTCAGCTCCTGTTTAGAATGGAGATACACATATCCATTGCTCGAGGAAGCTGGTTTAGAAACCTGGGCTGTCGACATTCTTGGCTGGGGCTTTTCTGATTTAGGTCTGTCTAATGGCTGTATTCCTCTTTTCGTTGATCGTTATTCCCATCATTTCTGTCTCTAATTTTCGCAGTTGCATGTGATAGAAAGACTGCCACCATGTGACGTGACTTCTAAACGCGATCATTTGTATCAGGTGATGAAAACGTTCTATTAAGATCTGTGTTATTCTTATTAAAAATAAGATGATTTTCCTGTTATGTACTTGGGGAAATGTTCTCTTCAATTCCAGTTATGCTTCCTTCCAATATGATCATAATTGGACTTTCCAAGCACATACCCTGTTGTGCTCTTTTAATAATATGACACTTACAGCATTGCTATTAGCTTATTTCATTTTGCTGTCGTTTCTATAGACTTGTTCATAGTTATCCTGTTCTTTTCATTCTTTTTATCTTTTTTTGCATAATTTCTGATTGTTGATCCCAATTGTATTTTGCCCGGTTATGTTCAAACTAACTAAGTTTTTGCTCTGTCCTGACGATAGCTTTGGAAATCTTATATTAAAAGGCCAATGGTATTGGTTGGACCCAGCCTTGGCGCTGCTGTTGCTATTGATTTTGCAGTCAATCATCCAGAAGCTGTAAGTATCTCCAAATCAAATTTATGACTACAAAATTTAAGTTATATCCCAACTCAAAGTTATCCTTGAGTTTTCTGTTTAATGTAATGGGATGATTTCAGGTTGATAGGCTTGTGTTGATTGATGCAAGTGTATATGCAGAAGGTACAGGAAACTTAGCTACTCTACCAAGATTGATTGCCTATGCTGGGGTGAGTTTTTGCTCACTTCTTTGAACATTCCATCGAGTGTGCTAGCTAAGCATTTTCCTTCATAGTTTTAATTTATGCAATTACGAGACAGAACCACAAACTCTTGTTTGACAGGAAAACATGAAAGATATTGCGTAGCACCACCAAGAAACTTTCGTATTAATTCTTCTGCAAAATCTTTATGGCGAGAGTTATCTAGGTTGATTTGTTGTATGGCATTGTCATAACTGCAGTGGCTTATTTTGATCAGGTATTTTTATTGAAGAGCGTTCCCCTGCGCGTATATGTGAATCTTTTAGCCTTCACTGACATATCATTTAGTACCAACCTGGATTGGAGCAATGTAAGTTTTTTCCTGCATAAAGGAGAATAAATTATCGTATCTTGTTGACTCGACGTGTATCTTGTTAGACTGAAGGCTTAATTGACATAAAGATTAAATGCTATGTGTTTATAACCAATCGACTCACCCCCTGATCCTACTATTTTTCTTCTATCCCTACTAATATTTTATTAGATCGGCCGCCTGCATTGTTTACTGCCTTGGTGGGAGGATGCGACTGTTAAATTTATGTCAAGTGGAGGATATGATGTCGGTGGCCAGATTGAAAAGGTTAGTACAATTTCTTTGATATTATATGTCTGATGAAGTCGCATCAGCCATATCAATGAAAAGTTGTATGTATGTTAGTGTGAGGTAGGGAAAGATCTCATTCCTCATCAAGAAAGGGTAGTTCAAATGACTTTTCTTTAATGTCGTTGAAGAAATAAGAATGAATGCCTTGTCTTATGGTTTATTTGCCAATTATCTTATTAACATTTTTATCTAACCAAAAAAAAAAACAGTTATCAGAATTTGAGAATCTTTAGGTAATTCTGGTTTAATAGGTGAAGCAGAAGACGCTTATTATATGGGGCGAGGATGATCAAATCATCAGCAACAAACTTGCAGTGGTTAGTGTTTATTGCAATTCTAAAAAATGAGACAGGTAAAATTGATTTAGGTTGCCAGAAAATATTGTGAGAAAGGCCGTGAAGGATATAGCAAACAAGAAAAATCTTTTATTTTTACCACCTGACCCTACTACGTTGATTACCAACAAATTGATAGGATTTTAAATCCTAGGTAGGTGGACATAAATCAATTCCTTCCCCAAGCTCCTTTATTTTTTAAGTGCCAAGTGGCTTTATCGTCTTTTGCCTTTTTGCATTGAATCATTATTGTTAGAATAACCTCACCACATGATTTTTCTAAAAATGCAATGCAGAGGTTGCACTGTGAACTGCCAAATGCAGTTATTCGTCAAATACCTGAATGCGGCCACCTTCCTCATGTCGAGAAGCCAAGTTTTGTTGCCAAATTGATTATGCAATTTGTTCACGAAGATTCCAGAAAAGAGGTTCAGTATGTTAATAGTGGATAACTTTTCTTTGCACCTGCTTACATTGTTTAATCCTATTAATGGATTTTCTTCATTCTGCCTCTGGTTTGTCAATCCTGGCGTGTGCTGTGCAGTGAGGGCTGGAAGGTGTTCTACATGTTGAAATCCAGTAAAATATAACATCGTGGAAATCAAATTAAACCAAAAACTCCATAATATTTGCCTCTGATTGTGTTTCTTTGCCAGATGATGGTGGAAGTAGTTCCCTCCCTCCCTCCAAAATCTAGGACTAGTTAACTACATGAGAGTTGGTCTAGTCGTCTAAGAGACAAGTTAGAAGAGTAAAGACTTCGAAGTTATGGGTTAAATGGGTCAAGTTAAAAAAGTAGAGGAACTTTGGGGATTTGGGTTAAATTACATAATAGCTACCTATTTAAATGGTTAAATTGTTGTCCCATTGGATTAGTTTTCTGGTAAGTTGATCCAGATAGGCAGGTACTCTTGCCTCAAAATGAGGAAAATAAAAATCAACCTGAACAAAAGATATATCTTTGATCAAAAAGCAAGGTTAAAATTATCACCCGTTTAACTCCTGTTTGAGCTAACTTTCGTTTGATTCTAGGTTAGCTGTGATGGGTCTTTTGAGCCTAGAAAATTTTGAAATGGATGGGCCTGTGTCCTGAGTCTGTGGCCAATGTACAGATATAAGTTTATGGACTGAGTTTCAATGGTTGGATTTTCTTCACATTTACATTCTTGGAGGTTGAATTTGAGGTTTTTTCAAAAAATTGAAATCCTGTGTATTGGCTGTTTTGCAGATTAATAACTTTAACTTATTGGGTAGGTATCTCTTTTGATAAATCGGGATTGATGATAATGATATGGTAAAGAACTTGAAAATATAAGTGGTTGTATGGAAAATTCTTTTACGACAGCAGGTCAATTTGAACATAGTTCTACTAATTAAGCTACACTACTAGTAACCTTCGTAAACATTGAATATTTAATTCTTACTCCTACCTCTAATTGACTAATTGATGAAATTGATTAACTAATCAGGCAGCAAAAGTGACAATGGCTGCAATGGTTGTCAAGTCATTGTTATTCTAAAATTTATTTTCATAACAAGTTCAAATAGACTTTCTTTGACTCCGTCTTTATTTATTTTTTAATTGAACTAGGATTAAAACACAGTTAAAAAAATAGATAATCCATAAGCCAATAAAATTTTAAAAAAATAGAAAATTATAAATAAAATTATTATCAATCAGATTTTAAAGTAAGCACTTACTCATCACATATATGGGCACGAATCTATTGTAATCAACCAAATATAGTTGGTAGGTAGTTCATTAGTCTATTCATAGCGCTACCACCAAATGTTCAAGTATTGTTTGGATGAGTTTCCAAACACACATATATATATCTTTTTTATATATAAAAAATAAATCCATTATTAAAGTTGGGTATCATGTGTCTTCAATCCGCATCTTGTCCCACCCGTGTTATCCTCCATTCACCTCGTAAATATGAACCTTATAAAATTTAACCACTCTTATAGCATATAGTTTACCTAAAGTAACACAAGTCATAAATTTTATGTCAACATGAACTTAGTTCAGCAGTAATTGACACCTATCATTATTATGCTAACATGAACTTAGTTCAGCAGTAATTGACACCTATTTTTATTATGCTAACATGAACTTAGTTCAGCAGTAATTGACATCTATCTTTGACCAAGAGGTCATGAGTTCGAATTTCCCACTCTGCTTATTGTACGCTTAAATAAAAACCCCATGAACTTTATTATAAGAAAAAAGAAATTAATGATGAACAAAGAGCAGAATTATTGATTAGTGGGTACAAAGTCCCATTAAATTAAGGAAAATACAGCCTCTATTAGATATACAAAAGTGAAAAATATCTAAGAGGATCAGGTTCCATTCCAGTAGAAAATCATACCACCATTCAATAAGGAATCAAATTCTCCACCCTTTTTTAGAACTTTAGAAAACAACGTTCCTGGCTTTCCTTCCATCCAACAAATAAAACTAATGGCCGCCATTGTCGTCGTCCTTGGACCTCCCTAAAAGAAGAGCGACAACCAAAACGCCACAGTGGCTGTGAAGAACAAGAAATTAGAGGCTGCTGCAGTGAGAGCTGCAGCAGCACTTCCATCAATGCTATTCCCACTGCTCCCAACGCCACCCGTTGGGCTTATCCCACTGCCAAACACCGAGGGGGAGGTGGTGCCTGGGGTCATGGTTGAGGGTGGTGTTGTTGATGGGTTTGTGGTGGTTCCCGGCGTGGTGCCGGGCATGGTGGTCGCTGGGGTGGTGCTGGTTGGGGTTGTGGTGGGGGTTCCTGTGCCACTGAAACAGAGAAAAAACAGAGAGGGGAAAGGGAAAGGGAAATTGGTTTTAATGTCATTGTCATTCATGGAAACTTCAAAGGTAAAATTTGTAATTGGACATAAAAAGGAAGCAGATATGGATCATCAAAAATTAAAGCAAATCTAGAAGATAGGTGTCTAAACAATGGAATTATATCTTGGAGAAGAAGAGGGCAAATATGACACAAAAAAGTCATATCAACATCAGACAGCTTGCATTCTTTTAGTAGGCAAAGCACTGTTAAAAGAAGTGGTTTTAGTCTTTTAGACATTATCAATGAGAGGGTTCTGGATCTACTCCACTGTTTTGAAACAGGGAGGTAAAAGTGAAGTTTTACTGTCAAAAAAATTTACCCATAGGAAGATTTTTATCCAAAATGATGTATTTAATCACAGTATTTGGTCATGTAGATTATATTATCTACAAATTTAACTTTCTAGAGAAAAAGATGCAACAGCTATGAACAAATCCCCACAAAGCCAAACTTAGGAAAAGAGAGAGGGAATTGGATTCTTGACAGAAGTTCTTTTTCCCCCCTCTTTTTTCTCAGGCAGCAGATTCTCACCCACACCAACTTAAAAAGTAGGGGAAAAGATAATTTTGTGTGAGAGAAAGAAAGTCTCTAGAAAATTGGGATGTAGCATGTTCAGACCCAAATTCCCAGTAATAAAAAATGGAGATCACTGAGACTAGAACTCTACTTTCTTTGACCTCTCCGATTCCAATTCCACCCCAATTGTAATTCACATCTTGTAAACAAAGTATTCAACAACTCAAAACCCCTTTTCATTTGGGACATACACATTCAACAGAAAGTAATATCTAAAAAGTGATCAATTCTCCAAAAACTGCAAGAGAAGAGGGTGAAGGAATTGAAGTGGTACCTGGGACTGGAAGGATAAACACACCCAGAAGCTCCAGCTGTAAGAAAAAAGGATAAAAAGACCCAAAAAACTGTAAGCAGCAGAAACAAAACAGTTGATGAAGAAGCTGAAATAGAAGGTGTAATACCAGGAGGAGACGGGCTAGGCGTGGCAGTTCCTGAGAAATCACAGCTACCCTGAACCTGACCCTTCCTCTGAAAATAGCTGTTAACGGCATAGCTACAGTGATCCTTTACGGTATTGGGTTGAAAACAAGGGCCATTTTGAAGGATTGGAGTGCAATCGGCTCCAGCTCCACAGGCATAATCCAGACTCTTCTGAAGGGCTTGATCGCTTTGCCCATCCTTACAAACACAATAGGTCGCGCCTGAGGAAGAAGAAAAAGAAGTTTTGCAACAATGGAGGACAACAGTTAGTTTCAGATTCTAATCTTCAGAAATTCCATTATAAGTTGCGGAATTACTTAAAATGATGAGATGCCTAGGAAGAGAAAGATTCCAGAAGCTTACTTGAATGGCCAGTGAAGGCCATGAAGAGCAGATAGCAGAGCAAGATGATGGCCATGGCTGAGGAGAAGATTCTGAGAGAGAACAGGGGAGAGGAGAAATATCGGCGATTCAAGAGAAGTGGCAAAACCAGAGAGAGAGAGAGAGAGAGAGAGAGAGAGAGAGAGGTGTCGTGGAGAATGGAGATTTCTAATGGGCAAGAGAATGTAGGGGCGGTGCCAGTGTGTCTCTATTCACCTTTTTTTTTTCTTTTTCCTTTTTCCTTCCATCCCCTTTTTCTGTCTTGACATTCCAAGATATTTAACATCCAAAAAGTAGAGCATTATCAGCTGATTGAGGTATTTTGGTATAGGAGTTTGAAAATTTACGTAGTTTGAGATTGAAAAGTTTGAAATTTAGATTCATGGGTTTGAAAATTTATCTAGTTTGAGATTGAAACGTAGTTTAGGATTGAAAAGTTTGGAAATTAGATTCATGGGGTTGAAAGCTCACGTAGTTTGGAAATTTGATTCATGAGTCTGGAAATTTATATAGTTTGAGATTGAGATACATAACCTTACATCATCCTGTTGTATATATTTTGATTTACAGGTTGACTCAATTACTCTGCAAACATGAATAGAATAAAGAATAAGAGTGTGATAAAGTTGGGGGATTGATTTTCTTTGATGATTAAGAAGAGAAAGTTGGGATCATCCTCCATGAGTGAACATGAGAAAGATTGTGTGGAGAAGGGAAAGGAGAAAACAAGCTTAGGTAGGATGCACAGCCAAAATGTTCAAAAAATGGAAATTGACAACAAGGTTTGAATTTTAGGGGTTGCTTTGAAATCACTTCACTTTTACATTGATGCGTCAGTCTTGTAAAGGTGGTTGAAGTGATGAATGGAATGTGGAATTTGATATTCCCTGGAGATTATAAACTCACCACTCACCACTCACCACACATGTAAAGTTGCATTTATATCCATTAATATAACTACTCCGATGCTGGGAACTTGTATAGATTATGGAACCATGTATTGAATTATTAACTTCTTTAAATCGTGCCAAGTATAGCTTAACGAGTTAAGATATTTATGTTCGATCAGATGGTCGTGAGTTTGAACCTTCAACTTCAAGAGGAGTAATTGTCAATTATCACTGAACTAGGCTTATGTTGGCACAAAAAACTAAACATTTTCTTATTTGTTTCCTTCTACTTCGTTGGTATAGGGCATGGATCTCTTTTAGGGATTGCCCAACCCTAGAGATATTATAGACTAAAATTAATTTTTATGGATATAAAATAAACAAAACAATGTGGATTGATGTCTCGAACCATAATGATAGAATAAAATAATGTAAATATTTTTGGTTTAGGAATGAGACGAGGAAGTCAATTCGAGCACAGTTTAAGTGAATAAGATATCTATTATCATCTTTAAAAGTCTGGTAATTTTCTAACTTAAAAAAAAAGGTTAAGATGATGAAGCTGTTTCATTCAAGCTACTGTTGAGAGACGACATCGTGTATTTTCCCTAACGAACTACTAAAATTTTCCAAATAAATATATTGTTTTTGATGTCCCAAAGCTAGCTATTTATGTACTTTGACTGTGACCATTTTTTTAAGGTTTTAGATTTGGACCTTAATTAGTATTTTTTAGCTTTACAACAAAATGTGATTCTCTTTCAAATGCTTGTTCGACTTAAGATATTTTATTTTTGTTAAATCACATGGTGTCATTATTTTCTTTCATTATAATAATTTGTTTAATTTTATTTTAAATCTATATTAAAATTTTATTTATCGAATAAAAAATAAATAAATGCACGTCATCGATCAAAGCACGTTTCACTGTAATAAAAACAACCCATCTACCAATATAAATGGTTGATAATCATGGTAAAACGTTTGAATTTTTAATCAATATTTTTAATATTAATATCTAAAAACAACCGACACCTATTTATTTATTTTTTAAGAATAACAACAACTATTCAAAATGAATAATACATAATTATTTTTCTAAACAATATATATTATTGATCACTTTAGTCCATAATATATATGTTTTTTATTTCAACTTTTAAAAGGTTGGAATTTAGTTTTAACATTTTTCAATTATACACTCTCTCATGATTTTTAAAATTGATCGATGATAAATTTACCTAACATTATCCTCCAGGAATAAAATAAATGAGAGGATAAATTAGACTACCCAAAAAAATTATAATTCATCCTCCAAATTTATTAAGAAGTTGGAGAAAATTCGACTTTTATTTTCTTAGGTGATTTAAATTTTTCTTTAAAAATATATACCAACATAAAGTATCATGTCATACATAAATTTATAATCAACTAATTCTAAATTTCAGTAAGTATATAGATCTAACTGATTTATACACTTATTTTCAACTGTGAATTTGAATCTTATCCTTATATGTTGTAATAAAAAACTAATTTTAAATTTTACAAAAGCACATTAAAATTAAATTGAAAATTTTAAAATAATATGGACTAAATTGTGTAAAAAAAAAAAAACTATTTAGAGTATGTAACGAAGATCATTTTTACAATTATTAAAAGAAGATCTTTTAAAGCTATATACGTAAAAGAATATTTTTTTTTCACCATGGCATGCCACGTGGCAAATGGGCAGTGGACTATTTGGATGTTTATAGACTCAGATTTGACCATATTACCCTTCTAAACCCAGGCTCAGGATGGCATTCTTCTTGGTCGTGGAAAAACCCTAACATTGCTCGGTGACGCTCTTTCTTCTTCTTCTTCTTCGCCCTCTCTGCAAATGCCATTTCTCCAGCTTTGATGCTCCATCCATGGCGTCCAAAATGGCGATTCTCTCTCGAACTGGTACTCTAATCAGAACCTCAAACCTCAACAATGTCTGCTTCTTCAAGCCCATCACCACCTTCGCATTTCTCTCTCAAGAACCTCAGCTCGCTAATGAACCACCAGACCTCCCTTCAACTCCACTTCCTCCGAATCCCGCCTCTGGTAGCCCTCTTTACAATGAGAACTGGCGTAATCCAATCCCCAACTCTTCTCTGACTCCGTCCTTGATCCCCCTCGGCTTCCTCAACCAATCCCCCAGCTCTCGCATTCAAGCATTGTCTCAAACGCTCGATGTTCAGAGCTTGTTGAACGTTTTTGCCGACTGGATGGCTTCCCAGCGCTGGGAAGATATGAAGCAGCTGTTTGAGTTTTGGATTCGGTCGCTGGATAAGAATGGCAAACCTAATAAGCCGGATGTTAGCTTGTATAACAATTATTTGAGGGCTAACTTGATGGTTAACGCCACGGCTGGGGAGCTTCTGGATCTAGTGGCTCAAATGGAGGACTATGCGATCTCACCCAACACTGCATCCTTCAATTTAGTATTGAAAGCGATGTACCGGGCTAGGGAGACTGAAGCTGCTGAAAAATTGATAGAACGGTAAGATTTTGAATCTTGTTCGACATTCAATTTTGAAAAGATGTGACGTATGTTCTTTTCTTTCTTATTGATTGTTCACGGGGAATTAAAAGTTTTGCATTGTTTGGGTCTAGCACTGATCCTTTTAACTTGAATTGCGCCTTGAAGTTTCATACAAAAATGAAAAGTTTGAAATCTTACAGATATAATTTGGACTGGTAATAGTTTTTAGAGAAGGTTTTTTTAGTTATTGGTCTTGATCTCATCCTTATCTTGGAGATTAACTGTCAGGATTGCAAACTAACTAGGCAGGAACATGACTTTAGTTAGCGACTGTGTCTGACCTTTTGAAACTCTTGATTGTAATTTCTCCTTTCCATTTTCAAATTTGAATATGGTAGCCTTTAAACATCGTTAACTTCTTTCTTGTGATCAGTATGTTGCAGTCAGGAGAAGATTCAATGCCTGATGATGAATCATATGATTTAGTAATTGGGATGCTGTTGGCAATGGATCAGATTGATGCTGCCTTGAAATATATAGATTTGACTTTAAAATCAGGTTATATGTTGTCATTAAAAGTGTTCACTGAATGCGTGCGGAGCTGTATTAATAAAGGCAGGCTGGACACGCTGGTGTCCGTAATTGATAGGTGCAAGGTAATAAACCAGTTAAATTGATGGCTAAGAAAAGAAGTTTTTGCCCATTGCTTCATTATTTTTCCTGATGTTGTAACAGACAACTACTCAGAACAAAGCTCTTTGCCCGACATGGAACTTGTGTAACTATATTGCTGAAGTAGCAATGCAAGAGGATAATAGTAAACTAGCTTATTATGCTCTAGAATTTATGGCCAGATGGATTGCTCGGGGTGAAAATGCAAGGCCTCCAGTTCATCTTTCAGTGGATGAAGGAATGGTTGTATCGGCACTTGGAACTGCAGGTAGAACCTACAGCTCTTCTCTTTTAGATGCAGCTTGGGCAATTCTAAAGCGCTCATTGCGACAAAAGAAGGTTCCAAATCCTGAATCTTACCTTGGAAAGATTTATGCTCTTGCATCATTTGGGAATCTGCAGAGAGCCTTTACTACTCTACACGAGTTTGAAGAGGCTTATAGGAATTCTGATGATGGAGCTGGCGAAGAAATGTTCTCTCCATTCACCTCTTTATATCCATTAGTTATGGCATGCTCTAAGAAGGGGTTTGAGACCCTGGACACGGTACAACCTTTTACCTATAATAATTATGAATCTGCAATTTCCATGTTTCTGTTTATAAGTAATATAGTATAAAATATAATATGGTAGCATGAATTTTTCGATCGGTCTAGAAATGAATTTACAATATTCAAATAATAAAAAAGGATTGATGCCATCTGCAAAGTCTTCCTATATAACCAGAACATAAAGTGTTACAATAAATTTTGATCTTATTTAAAAGTTACTGTTCAAACAACACATTATTTTTATTTGATTTAAGCAGTTCAACTTGTTCAATGAACATTCAGTACTAATATGGAGTGGAGTCGGGTGTTAAATACACTTTTAATATTTGAATGTAAATGAAATTTGTAGTATGATATTTTGTTTTATTTTTTTTCATCTTAGAGAATATTATATTATATGTTTCTCCGTACAAATCCTGGAGTTAGCTTCCTTTGTCAGAACCATATGGGCTCTTATTAATAATTTAGTTCTGTTGTGGGAAGTCTAGAAGAATATTAGCGACCATAACTATGATAAAAGTCAATTGGAGTAAGTATAGTGCAATTGGCTCTCACAGGACGTGCACACAAAGGGTTTATTTTGATATATCTCATGGACTAGATATCTGGTATGCTTTCTTGAAAGGATGATATTCAATGACTAAATTAAGAAGTTCATAGTAACCGAGCATTTTTATTTCTTTCCTCTAATTCATCAGAGTTACTGAGCGTATCTTTTATCTCCTTTCCTAGGTTTATTTTCAGCTGGAAAACTTAAGCCGTGCAGATCCACCTTACAAGTCCGTTGCTGCATTGAATTGTGTAATTTTAGGATGTGCGAATATATGGGACCTTGATCGTGCTTACCAAACATTTGAGGCAATTAGTTCCAGTTTTGGTTTGACCCCTGATATCCATTCATACAACGCTCTGATGTATGCTTTTGGAAGGCTAAAGAAGGTCAGCCTTTAACCTTTTAAGCCCCTCCCTTATCCACATACAAAAAACACACATGCAATTAGCTGCTGGGGTTCCACGGACTTGACTGATGGTTAGTGGCTGAAAAGGGATAACAAGTACTGTTTATGAGTTAGATTGACGTGTTTATGGTTTTAAAGGGACTAAGTGCATAATCAAGTGTCACGTATTCTCTACATGCACACACTTAAGAGGCTCAACGTATAGTCAAGTGTTTCTTATGCATATCACACATATTTAGACCATTTACACTGAATGTTTTGCTTACGATGGTGTCACTTGGCAGACATTTGAAGCTTCAAGAGTGTTTGAACACTTAGTAAGTTTGGGCGTCAAACCAAATGCAACATCTTATTCATTGCTTGTTGATGCTCATCTCATCAATCGAGATCCCAAATCTGCTCTCTCTGCCATAGATGATATGGTAACATTAATTTTTTAATTATATATATATATATATATTATATTAGATATACGTTTCTTATCATGGTGGGGGTGCTAATTTCTGTCATAAAACCTGTTTTGTCAGGTAATTGCTGGATTTTCACCTTCAAAAGAAATGCTGAAAAAGGTCAGAAGGCGATGCATACGAGAATTGGATTACGATACTAATGATCGGGTGGATTACCTGGCCAAAAATTTCAAAATTCGAATGGGAACAGAGAATCGTAAGGATATGCTGTTCAATCTGGACTATGGCACCAATTATGTTGCATAGGTAACTTCTACAGCAGAAGCAATATATGCAATCAAAACAATCTAAACATGATCATCATCTTATATAAAAACTCAAGAATGGTTTACTTCATGGCCACTTTAAAGTTGACCAAATTTAGTTGATATTTTTGCAGGCATACATTCCTCTTTGGACAAATGCCCAAGCCTGCCAAAGTTCGTCTCTTCAAAAAGAAATGTTATCCTATATTTGTAAATTATTAGAGCCTACGAATTTCAATCTTGGCGGGATGAATGTTAGGGTCATGCCTTTTTTTTGAATTTTAGATTCAAATATATTTGTTTGACTGTCTTCCAAGAAAATTAGAGAAGCAAAACTTAGTTCAGTGATTTTGATTCTGGTGAATAATATGGCCAACTGGAGTTGATGTCTATGTCTCGTCAACGGTTTTCGACCTTTCAATGTCTATGTGTAGTGCTCAGTTCTCTGAATGGACTTGCCCCTTGCAGGATAAAAGTTTTAAGTTAAGAATGAGATGCATACAGTAGTTTTTGATAGTCGTTTTTTGTTTAGTAACATGGTAAAAAACTGAAGCTTGAGCCACAAAAGTGCCAAATGCTCTCAGTTCTAGGAGTATTTTGTTGCAAATGGTAAAGATCTTTGTTACAGATGGGAATGTTTTATTTCAACAAATTCAGGTCAATTTGTTTGTTGCTTTTTGTGATTATTTTAGGCAACAAGAAAGATCATATTGAAAGCATTGTAAAAAGAAAAGAAAAGAAAAGGACATAAGTTTGTGGATATAATCGATACTATCATAAAAGTGTATTACAATAATAGATATGTTATGATTCAAAGCTCACTTAGTTTTACGAATGAGTAACACGAAATGAGGGGAAAGAGATGAATTTAACTTGAAACAAAAGCTTGGCTAAAAAACTCCAGCTTTCCTTCCAGCTTTAGTTGGACCAAATGAATAAAAACGCCGCAAGAAATTTGATTGTGCAGTCCAAAATCCCACACTGTAGAGCTATTCTTCAAGTTCTCTTACGAAAGAATTCCAATCTCTCGATGATGCGTTGAGGGGCTCTCTCTCATTTGGCTTGCTGGGCCTAACAAATGAATCAACTTTATTAAGTGATATCAAGAGTAAAAACTGAACTCAAGATCGAAAGGAGAAGATTTGACTGAGTTACCTCAGGTTCAGCAGGCTTGGAATCCTCAGGTTTGAAGTTTTCTTCACCTGAATGTGCAACAAAAATCAAGATTCCATCAGATAAAGCCAGTAGAGAAAATGTTATATCCAATAAGATATGTTTTTAGAATGAATTATGAGTTGTACCGCCATCTTCAGGCAAATCTGAGGTCCAGAGGGTGAGGTTGTCTCTCAACAGCTGCATGATCAGAGTGCTATCCTTGTATGATTCCTCACTCAAGGTATCCAACTCCGCAATTGCCTCATCAAAAGCTTGTTTAGCCAAATGGCAAGCTCTGCAACAACAATTTCATTACATTACAAGGGTAAGAGTTTCCAATGTGAATAATGATAACTCAAAACTAGGCTAATAATACTAATACCTCTCAGGCGAATTCATAATCTCGTAGTAGAAGACAGAAAAGTTGAGAGCGAGGCCAAGACGGATGGGGTGGGTCGATGGGAGTTCGGTATTCGCAGTGCCTGAGGCAGCCTGTCACAAAACATGGAGCACCTCAAATAATTGCAAAGGCTGTTTGTAATCTTTAATGTGAACTTGAATGTTATGAAGAAAATAAATGCCTCATATCCCTTCAACGACTGATCAGCAGCCTCTTTTCTATCTTGATCTGTCTTGAACTCAGCAAGATAACGATAGTAGTCACCTTTCCTGAAATCATGCATCCCATGACATGTAACTACACCATACTAACATTTGCTAATACACATTATCACCATAGGAGTACACATAAGATATACTATCCAAACAATGGATGGACAAGAAAACAGCTAGATCAAGCAATATTCACCATCAAACTATCTACGGCCTATCTGATAGATTTTGAGAATGATCAGAAGAGAACATGTATCCCCAATTTGGGGTGTGTAAAGTCTTCCCTTGGTGGTGTATTGGTCCAAAAAAAGAAAGAAACACAGAAAAGCAGGAATCCATCAGTATCAAATCTGCCACATATGGTTTAGAATCATAACAAGCGTTTCCTTTTTCTTTCTAGATTTCAAAGATATAAACTACTTATTCGATGATGAAAAATATGCTGAGAGTCAAAATTGAAATGGGTTGTATTGCAACAACATAACTCACATCTTGTAGTAGAAAACAGTGGCTTCTGCAGATGTGGAATGAGGGATTAAATGCTTGTCTATGATAGAAAGAATATCACCACAAATCTTCGAAAGCTCCTCCTCTACTTTCTGGCGGTAGCCCTTTATCAATTTCACAATGTTCTCGTTCCCCTTGGACTCCTCTTTCTGCTCAATCGAAGACATGATGCGCCAAGAGGCTCGCCGAGCTCCAATCACATTTTTGTACCCCACAGAAAGAAGGTTCCTCTCCTCTACAGTTAGCTCAAGGTCCAGCTTCGCGATATTCTTCATACACTCAACCATTTCTGCATCAAATTTCACATCACGGAGGCATTAAGTTTCCAAAATCAAGCATCTAACACAGCGATCAAGCAGACCACAGTCACAATTCGACATCAGAAGCGTTGCAGAAAGGAAAAAGAATTAATTCCCAGATCCAAATTTCTCCACACGAATCACAATCCGGAAGGAAACAAACAGAATTAGAACTAGAAACAAAACGGGTAGTAGCGTACCGTCATAGCGCTCGGCCTGCTCGGCGAGCTTGGCCATGTAGACCTGGGTCTCTCTCTCCTTCTCGGCGGAAGACATGGTTTCAGAGATAGAAAGAAAAATTGAAAGGAAATGCGAAAACACAGAGAGAACCAGTGAAAAAAGAAGGAAGCAGAAGAGAATATAGAGAGAGAGGGGGAAGGAGGGAGTTAAGAGGGGAGCAAAAAATGGAGGCGGAGGAGGAAGACTCAATCTGGACCGTTGGATTTTCCTGGTTCTTTGCGAGGAAACAGCGCGAAAATGTTGCTCTGCCCTTTAAATTTTAATTAATGCCTTCTTCTTTTTTACACCACTTTTTTCTCTCTCTGCCCTTTTTTCTATTTCAGGCTGTTTTTTTATTCATTAAAAATTTAACTTTTTTTTTTCTTATTTTGGGGACCAAATTAACTTTTGTCCCCTCCTCCCCCTAATTTAAATGACTTTTATTGTTTTGTTTATTTTTTTTAATTTCAAATTGAGGTGGGTGGACATTCAAATCCATGACCATTAGAACTCGATAATTTAACCAAATATAACATGTGGAGAAGAGATTAGAATTTTATTGAAAGAAAAAAAAAACAATGGACCAATAAAATATTGAAAAACAAGTTTTGAAAAAAACTTGTGTATTCCATTTGGGACGTAGTGGCTTAAGTTGATAGAAATGTAGACCCTATGTTAAATAATAAAAATTATCAAATATGCCTTTGGAATGCATTTGATATCAAGAATGTCCCACATTGTTTCAAATTTAACCTATAGTTGTGGTTAGGTATCATTTCTTATCACTACTTCTTTTTTCCGACATAGGAGGACTCAAATCGGGTGGTAGCTCCTATATACCTTTAATACCCTAATAATATCGCTCACCGTAATTCAAATTCCTATTACAATCTTGAAGAGTAATTCATAATTCTTAAAAAATATACACTATTTATTAACTAGGTGTGAATAATTCAGTTGGATTGAGATTGAAACCTTTGAATGCATAGAATAAGCTACAATTAGACAACCTTGAATCTTTATTTATTTATTTATAATATTAGACAACATTGATAATGTGGATTATATTGGAGATACAAATAATATTTGGATCTATTAGATCTTGAATATCATTTATATGAAACTAGTAGGATAAAATCAAATAATAAAACATTATACTTAAAATGGACAATATCGTATATTATTAAAATGTGGATACCTTGAGATATGATAGATTGTGTTTGTTTAAAAGGAAAAAAAAAGTAATAATAAATCAAGGTGATGGTTTCAAGAATGTAGTAGATGTAAAGGTGTTAGTTGATCTAGGAATGCAAGTGGACAACCAGTTTGAAACATTTATTAAAGAAACATGCATATATGATGATATGAGTAGTTAGAAAGTCTATAATGATATATATTTATGGTGGCTGTGCTGCTGATCAAGAGGGGATCTCTCTCGACCTCGAATTGAGAGTCAGCTCCCTCGACGAGGTTAGGGGAACTCACCCCAATCGTGCTTTTTAGCTTTTGTTAAAAAAAAATCACTATACACCATTGACAAAATCTATCCTTAAATCCTACAATGACATCGCACCGATGTATTCTATAAGCAAGAGAAAATTATAACACCCTGATTAAAATAACCGAAGAGAAGGCTAGAAATGACTCGCCAGTTACCAAAGGAAAGATTCACGAATTTCCTGACCTGTTGGCAGGCCAAAGCTAATAGTAAATATCAAAGAATATATAAGATAGCCAAAATTATTCATCGCTCTCATTTTCTGCAAGATTGCTGATAAGAATTCATGTATATCTTTCCAAAAATTTGCTGCCAAAGTATTGTCAAAAGAGATACTTGAAATGGAAGATAGTTGCAAAATTTCAAACACCGTAATCAAATGACTGCTGATCACATGGCCAGAATGTATCTGTAAGCAGATTTGCACCATCCAAGCATGGATGAAACAATTCATAAGGTAAATATGCCACTATGTTCTGTTGAACTTGAAACAGTTTTAACTCCGTTCAAATTAGTCATTACCTTCTTCTGCTGCTCTTTTTTGGTTAATGGCTTCTGGCATTTAATCAATCTTCTCATCCATGGGGCAGACCCAGTTTGCCCTCCAACAAACAGAAGGAGATAGTAGGCGATCCGTTTTCCAACCTGATATCTTCAGCTACACGGTAATGGAAAGGCGTAAATATGATGGTAATTACAAAGATATACTATAAAATAATGAAAAGATCGTCTTCATGTGGCTGAGAAATTGTATTCTTATGTTTTAGTGAGTTCAACTCTATTCTAATTTACAGGCAATTACAGCAAGCTTCAAAAGCATGATTTTCCCATACGTTTGCAGCTGGCAAGTAATATTTTCCTACCATTCTTGTCATGATAATATCATGCAATTCATGCGTCCATGTATTGGGAAGAAGCAATGTTGTGGGAGTAAAAGTTGTCAATTGGGAGTTTTATTGGAAAGAAACCAGAGAAATTATATCGAGAAGAAAAGAGATTTGGAGTTGATTTTGGACATTTGCCAAATTTCTACCTCTCTGTAATGTAGTCTTGTTGAAGAGGTTTTTTGTAAGCTCCATTTGAGGCAGTCTATTAATAACCAAAAAGTAAAGGCAAAGAAAAGAAAACCTGGCAACTTATTTAACTTCAGAAACATAGAAAACTTCAAATTACCTTTTGAATAAAACTTTCATAATGTTTGTCCATCCATGAGATGCTTTCCAAATGCCTAGATTCCTGATCAGGAACAGAAGCCATAACAAGTGCATGAACAAATGATTGGAAGATATCATTGGCAGTTGCATCTTTATGTGCAACAACACTGATAATTCCCTTCCTCTCCACTAGAAGGTACTTCCCTGGCAAACAAACAACAAATGATCAAATTGAGTGGTAAAATATAGCTTGAAACCTATCTTTAGGAATATATATAATTACATTTCAACCTTTGTTGTTGTTAGCCCCTGCCAAACGCAACAGCTCCTTCCTGTACCCAAATAATGTTATTACGCCATACATCAGCTCCTTCAAATCCGAATAAATAAAAGCAAATGTAACTGACAAATGCAACAGATGAACTATAATGCTTAAATCTTAATGATTAATCATATCTATATTCCAGAACTTTTGATAGTTTTATTGCACATGAAATTTTTTTATTCCCCTATTTAAAGCAGTATTCAGGCAGCTAATTATAAAAGAAATGTAATTGTACACAATACATCATTACCATATTTAGTAATCATCAATCTATTTCGTACAATTTGACAACCACTTTTATTTTCACTTCCACAAATGCAAGCATTTCGAGTTCTTACTTGAAGTCCTTTAAATACTGTGTGTTGTAATTATAGCCTCTCTACAATTCGTCCCATTGAAGACCTTTCTTACAACTCTTTCGCTTAACCTGCTCCTTTATAATTCATTTATTTAATGGTATTTTTCTATCTATACAGTAAGAAAAGAAAACAAAAGGTGCAAGCAAGTTAAAAGGTTGCAAGAACAGTATCGTCCAAAAATGTATCCCCAGTTCAACACTTACATATCTTTTATATAACTCTTTAGCTAGATTATAGATTGTGCATGTTAAGAATGCATTTTTGCATGATGGAACCACGACAAACTTGTGAAGTCCAAGTAAAAGCTCACATTTCAGTGTGATGAAGTGAAGAGATCCTCGCTCCTAATTTTACACGTGTATGAGCCATCGTAATACTCCTTACACTCCATGAAGAAGCCCATGAGGGTAAAACATGCTCCATCTTAGAAACCTGTTCAGGAGAGAGAACTGAATGCAGGTTTAGTCGCAGGCAGTAGATTCTCTTTAAATAAGAGATTAGAAAAACAGTGATTTTTTTTCTTTTTAGGAAAGAAGTAAAATTAAGAGAGCTTTGCTGCATAAACCACATCTCAGCATGTGTAAGCGAATGGAATCTATAGTGTACCTACATACACGTAAGAAAAGAAGATTAGTTTGCAACAATTTTTAAATAAAAAATTGAAAAGATACGCCCAAATAGCCCCTGAGCCATCCACGAAATGAATCAAAATCAGCAATAGTAGCCACTGGGAAAGAATAAAGACATCGGGCATCACCTTTGCCGGTCAGAACAAAATGCCGCAAAGCTATTGAACACCTCTGAGGGTTGAGTGAAGTCAGGGCAAGGCAACAAACAGCCTTGTAATTTGCTGCACAAAGTTACAAGCAGAATTTTACAAATTGTGACACACATAAGCACGTATGATATTTGCCATGGCTGTTTACACATATTCTCCATATTTTTCTCTTCGTGAAGAAGAATAAACATTATTTTGAACTTAAAAGCCTGTTAAGGAATTTTAGTTACATATTAATAAGAAATGATGGTATAAACTTTTAACTCTTATCATTTTCAGAAATTTAATAATTATATGCCATATCAATATACTCTATAAAACTAGGTGCTTTTTCAAGAAAATAACAAATTTATCACAGACAGGTCTCAACACTTCATTCGTTGAAGGACTCACCATACATATGGAACAAAGTGAGGGATAGAAAACAAAGCCAGATGGCCAGCGGGAATCCCATGGTGATATGAGCAAGAAGCATACCAATCGCCATGCCTATCATCGTTGCTACTGTTTCTTGACTTCCTTCCTATTAGTGCAAAAATGACAATTTTCATTACAGTATATCTGGATCAGAGTTCATTCTTCACCTGGGAAGTGGCTTACAGTATACCTTAGCAGATATATCAGCAGCATTATTCTGAAGGGCAAAATGTTGTGTCAAAGCAGCTCTAGTAGCTCCACTTGCCACACCAGCTGTTTGGATAAAAAATATAAAGTTAGAATTATGGATTCCATTCAGTTCGTTAAGATATTAAGTCAAAGTTTCATGCTTTGCTGTTGAATGCATGGATTACCATCAATCTTTAGTAGATAGCATGTATCCATCATAATAATCAACAAGTAGCGAAGTAAGTGCCTTATATTACTTAAGTTTCCATTTTTCTAAAAAATTGGATTGATTTTAGGCATTTTTATGATTAGATGAAGTTATTTTTACAGGTAATATTTCTTTTAATTGTGTAGGATACTTTTTAAAAAAGGTTAGGTGCTTTGGTGTTGAAGTTGGACTTTTTGGATAGAATTTTGGGTGTTTGGTTGGTTGAACTTTATATAATTTATTAGTTGGTTTATGGGTAACTTTCTAATTTTTTTTCCGAAGATTTACTAATTTCACTGCTTATTTTAGGGTCTCATTTGATGCCATCCGAAGTTTGAGGTTAAATATAGGAGTAAAATAGAATTTTTCTCCTATTATCTACCAAAGTTTACAACAACGTAGAAACAAGATATCATTGAAAAATTCTGGATCTTTACATGATTATATCATGTTTGCATGGAAATTTTTAAAATATGCAAGGACTTACTGAATGATCTTGACAGGCTCCCCAAGCAAACAATGGGCATAAATGCTGAAGGAAACAAGGGGGAAACAAGGTCCATCAACATTCCTGTTTTCAGTAAAAAATTGGTGGTTATCTTAAAGACATAAAGAGTCAAAGTGAAACATAGTTGCTTTCATTAACATCTAACTTTTAGACAATAGCATGAATGAAAAAGTAACTAAGATTCAAACTAGCAGTAGCAGTTAAAAGTCGTGGTTATAGGTTAGATAGCTTAGTTATAAATAATGGTTTAAACATATACTAATATATATCACAATGGAAACTCGCCACAGATTATATGTAAAGGAAAATTCAGGTGGTATAGTCTAATACACTCAGACATCCATATGCCTCTACATGTACATGTCCTGTTAAGAGACCTTACTGTAAGTTCAGATAAAGAACAAGGGGAACGATGAACATACCAAGATCATTCATGAGATCGGCAACCAAGCGCCACATTTTCGCATTACTGTCTAGATTAGATCCCTGAATTGTGTAATTGCTGTTCGTTATGTGATAAACATCAAAGAAAATTCTTAATAAAAATGGTGAACAGAATCCTATACCAACTCCACGAGTCCTGAATTCCATACATATTGTACTATTAAAAGATCGAGACTAAAAGGAAAAATTGAAGTATAAAATTTTACCAGCATCCAAAAAACTTATCCTTTATTCAGGCTAATTCGGAAAAAATTTTCATAGAAGTTAATCAAATGGATATTTACTGACGAGTACAGAAAAGTAGCATACCTGGTAAAATGTGAATAATATACCTCCAAGCATTCCTGTTAGGTCCCTCAAAAACCACTGAGGGGGTTGCAATGTTAGAAAAAATCATTCTTCATTACAAGTATCTATTTTCTCCGAGCCCCAAAAAAACATGGGATCAACCATTGGAAGTTTCATTACAATTTTACCTGAAATGTGGCACCAATGACAGTCGCTGATTTCTCTCCAACCCCAATGGCGCTCAGGAGAGCCTAGGAAAGAGTAGACGTAAATAATTGTTTAAATTAGAAGAAATTGAATTGCACATAAAAGAGAACAACATTAAAAATAGGCCGTACTTGGGTAGAGAGCATGGTCCTTATGTATGTTGATAGACCCTAAAATAGCAGGAAACCCATAGCTCACACATCTCATTGGGGAAGATTACTGCATAAAACATAAGATTGCCTAATGTAATAGGCAGAAAACAAGTAAATTCTACTCTTACCTGCAATGAGTCCCATATTTGAAAAGGAACGTAATCAGGGGTCACACTGCTAGGAAACCCCTGCAATCACACGAAAAATTGACAATAAGAAAGGCAAACGAACAAAGAACACTGCATAGAGTCTCGTAAAAATCCAAACACAAGCTTGCCTCCGGCACAAACGCGTCAAAGAATCGTCTCCCCACGTGTCGGAAACGGGAACCAGACCTACAGATTGAAGAAAAGCAAGAAAATATCAATCGAGAAATTTCGAAAGAAGTGATAGGAATCTGAGCGGGAGAGGGACTCAGAAGAGTGCCTTTGGATGGAGAGGGAAGGAGAAGCGGATATGGTAGCAGTCTTCCGAAGCTCCGATGAAGAAGAACCATTCCATTCTTCCAAAACGACCTCCGGCTGAAGATTTTTCCCACCCATATGAAGTGATTCGAAGCTCGAAGGCCGCAGACTCTAATTCAATTCAATAAAATGAGCTCTCAAACTAAATAGTCACAATCGATCGGAATTGCATTAGAGAAATAGTTCGGAAGCCACCTCAGAATTATGTTCGCCTTATAATTCAGAGCTGCGTCTTTCGTCGATGGTGAGATTCCTACTAATCAGACGAACAAACAGAAACGATCGCCCCCTCGAACCGATGGATTTCGTGGGTTCGTAACATCGGAAAAAGATGATCGAATTTCTGCCGGGAATGAAGTTCAGCGTTAGGTTTACACCAACGAGTGAACTGAGAACTGAAGAGTAGTTTTTTTCTTTTTTTTTTTAATTTAATAAATACAACACTGAAGAGTTATTCGTCAATCAGTCAAATTATTACGTCACAGATCATTGTTTCTTCTTCGTAACTTTTTATTTATTAAAAAAAACAAAAACATGTTCTTTTCTTAATCAAAATAGCAATTTATTAAGTATAGGAACAAAATGAGGAGATGCATGAAAAATAATAGAATGGAGCTCTGGTAAGCATTTAGTGTCTCTTGTTATCTAATATTTTAATTTAAATGATTGATTTTGTTAATCAAAAACTAATTTTTATTTAAATGTTCAATTTTTTTTATCATACATTTTTATTTATAAAAATATTTGGTTCCTAAAGAGAAATCATGCTCTCACCATCTTTTGAACTTTTTATAATTAAGAGAAATAAATGTAAAAACAAACTTTTACATAAAATGAATTGTCAATTTTTCAATTGTGGTGAAAAAGACAAAATTTAGTCATGACCGTTAACGAGTCAAATATTATCCTTTATTTATATTTTGAAAAAAAAACTAGAAACTATATAACCGAAATTTGATTTTATCATATATGTGGTATAATGTTGTAGATAGAGGTAAATAAGAAATTGATAAATTTATGCAAATTTTTTGTACCATGGCTCGGTAGAATTAACAAGTGGAGGTCAAAGATCTTGTTAAAAATAATATTATTTATTAAATGTATTAAGGACTTGGAGTACATTTCATTTTCACCTGCCAAATATGGCAAATTATCCTAACACAAAAACATAAACCTAATTAAGCCGTAAATAACATCTATTAAATTTTTTGAAGTCTAATGTTTAAACTCTCATATTTTACGTCTATTGTATTATTAGAAAGAAAAAGGCAAGATGTTATCCATTCTTAATTTGTACGAAATTTAAAACTGGACTATTTAAGAAATTAAATTTAAATTAATATTTTAGATCAATGCACCCAATTTCTTTCCTTAAAAAGGAAATATATCCCTTCACATTTCTTTTTAACACTTCATCATGATCTCACCATCATTTTTCTTTTAAAGTTAATTATAATTTAATTAAATCATCTTTTTACTTATSAAATGTAACTCAAGTAGTCAAAATAAAATTGGTCTCTCTAAACAGCTAAACACAATAATACTAGAACATGGCCTAAAAAAATAAACAATAATAATACTAGAACATAAATCAAATATAAACATAATTTAGGGGATTGGAAATAAATTATTTGTCCTCATCTTTAAAATTATTAAACTAAAAATGGTATACTAAAAATAAGTTGATTGTAATTTTCTATATATGTATTTCATAGAAACCAAATTTAATTTTCCTATGTAATTCTATTTTATTATCTCAAGATTTTAATTCTCTAAACTTCATTTCCTTCGATGAGTATTGAATGACATTAATTCAATTGGCTATGACATTACTTAGGTAACTTTGAATCTTTCCGATCTTTTTTTAAGTACAATATATGGGGTGGGGATCGAACTCATAACTTATTGATTAGAGATATATACCTACTGGAGTACTCGTTTTGAAAAAAAAAATATATATATATATATATATATATAATTTATTATCATTATAATATATTTATATTTTTTTTTCTAATTTTCCTTGAGTTCATGTGGGGGTGTGGTTTGCCCTTTGGTCGAGGAATATATGTAACTAATTTAATCGCGCGTAAAATGGTAAAAATTGGAATTCCGGACAAGTCCGATCGCCGGCGGCGACTTTCCGGCGACGTAAATTTATTGCAAACGTAGCGTGAGAGCCGGGAATGGCAGGAATCTACTTGCAAGATTCCTTATACCTTTCAATTATTTAAAGCTCTTTCTAATTGCCGTTCGCCTGTTCCTCATCATCCGCTCCAATTGAATTTGAAATTGAACGAGCCAGTTAATCGTCAATAATCGTCTGCAAACAGTTTCCAGCACTTCAAGTTTCGTGGAATTTGCATTCGGATCTCCTGAAGTTTACTTCTTCTGCAGGTACTTTTTGAGCGCCTTCTTTTAACCATTATCCGACTCTTGTTGGTTATGGAATATAGATTTAAGTTCGCTTTTAGAGTGTTTTTAGATTTTTGTTCAAGTAGTTTAGTGCCTGTGAACTTTGACTTCGAAATCATATCTCGTATTCAAGTGTGGGAGATTGTCTTGTTGCAGTGTTTGTTGTTGAATTTTCCTAACAGTGGATGTCGCGTTGAGCGACTTTCTGTCACTGCCATGGAGTATTTCTATGCTAATTTTTGGCAAGGAGTTTTCTAGAATCTTCTTACTGATTTGATTTCTGGTCTTCTGGTTCAGTTCAGATCTCGGGTGTGATGAGACTCCTTCTATTTGTCTGCCTGGCAGTATTATGGGTTTTAGCGACACTACAACAAGTCAAATCACATGGAGACCATCCTCTCTCTAAAATTGCTATTCATAAAACTACATTCGCCCTTAATGAGCATGCTTATGTTAAAACCTCTTCGTCGATTCTTGGATTGAAGGCAAGCTTCACGGCGCTCTGTTTGGTTCTAATTCAGTGATCATTTATTTGTTTTAGACGTTACTTTTGATTGAGAAAGTCTATTTGCTGCTGCAGGGTGAGAATACAGAATGGGTAACGCTGGAGTATAGTTCTCCAGACCCGTCCTATGATGATTGGATTGGAGTGTTTTCTCCAGCAAATTTCAGGTTTATACTCTAAAATTTACATATGCCTATCTCATCTGCATTGGGTTTCAATTGATTTTTGGTTATTTCATGTATTGAATGGAAAATTTTGTTTATCTGTTTCAGTTCCTCCACCTGCCCTGTGGAGAATCCAAGAGTATATCCTCCATTACTGTGTTCTGCACCTATCAAGGTCCATTCCATTTGATTTTGATGTTGTTGCGTGACTTGCGTCTATAATCAGCCTCTCTTTGCAGTGTAGAGAGTTAAATAATCAACCAATTGGATGAATTTTATTGCAGTTTCTGTATGCAAATTACACAAATCCCAAGTACAAAACTTCCGGACGAGGTCTTTTGAAACTTCAGCTGATAAACCAGAGAGCAGACTTCTCTTTCGCATTATTTACTGGTGGTCTGTCGAATGTATGTACTGGTTTTTTTTTTAATTACTTTATTGTCTAGCATTATTCACCCTTTTCCTGCTTTGCTGCGGTTGTGTTCTTGATTCTGGCACTACCGTGCAAAATTACAAAATAAAATACCTAAAAAAAAACTAAATAATTGATTGCTGGATTGTGTAAGCTTACAAGCCAGAACCCAACTATCGTGTCCTTCTTACTTTTTGAATTTGTATTCTTGTTTTTTTCACTCTCCTTAGGATTGAACCTCCCAAGTGAATAATACCTATCATTATTTCGATGATGGATTTTTATGGGGTATGGACATCTTGGGTTAAGACTTAATATCTTAAATTCAACATTTTTTTAGTTTGCTACAACTTATTCTTGTATCTACTAAAATCAACCTTCCTGTCGAGTTGATTCAGTTCAATTTTTTCAAAAGCTTGGATACTTACCATGGCTTCTTTCATCTTAGAGCAAGAGGGAGGTAATAAAATTGCCGACCTGTAACTTCAAAACTCCCTTTTCATGTAGAGAGGTCAAACAGTATCCTTCTTGATTGTACATGATGACATAAGAGCATCTAGTTCTTCCAAAAGTTACTAATTAACTATTTTGTTATACAGGGTTATTTAAACTTTGAACAAAAAATCTTATTTTAGTTTCGGTTACATTATGGTATCACTCAAAATCTATAATAAAACTTGATATTGTTGGTTGATACAAGGCAAGGCATGCATAGCCTGCAGATGAGATGTAAAATTCTTGGACGAACTAGTGCCTTGCTGTTTTATGTCAGTCTGTCTGGTTTCTCCCATATTGGTGTGCATATACCAAACAATTGTCACATGCACTCAACTATTTGATCATATCAACATACAATTATTTGTTGCAGCCAATATTCAATGTTTATACTTGCATTTATCCTTGGCAAACATTTTGGGGATTTTCTTTTGCATACATTGTATTGTATCTTATTCTTTCCCTTTTCATGTTTAGCCAAAGGTGGTTGCGATATCAAATCGAGTAACTTTTGCAAATCCTGATGCACCACTTTTCCCACGCTTGGCACAAGGAAAAATTTGGAATGAAGTAAGTATGAGCTAGCCCTTCTGTTCTCAGAAACAGTTTCCTAGGCCTTTTTAGTGAATAGATTAATTTTCAACATAACCAAGCATTAGTTTCTATTAGTTCACCGGTTCTATCGCATACTTATACACGTCAATGAGTTTTGTGATCATCGCTCATGCTYTGGATTTATTTGTCAAATCTGTATGAAGATGATATGGTTTAAACACTGATACTCAGATGACTGTAACATGGACAAGTGGATACGGGATTAGTGAGGCTGAACCTTTTGTTGAGTGGAGCCAAAATGGAAAAGACCTCATGCAATCCCCAGCAGGGACACTGACCTTTGATCGTAACAGCATGTGTGGTATGCAACTTCCTTGAAATTAGACCTGCTACAGCTGTTTATGAGAAACAYGCATCATTACCCTGCCAAACAGAGTATCTGCCGCTCAATTCCTATGCAGTGTTAAAAATGTACATGAACATAATAATAATTGTTAATCCAACACCTACACAATGACATAGCCGACATAATTTGTAAAAAGCTCAATTATATGGGAGATTGGCAATATTTGTAGTTTATCAAATACGATATAGATAATTCATTTGGAGTATTTTTTTTTCCGTTTTTCTTATATAAAAAACCTTTAGTGTTATTTTGCCATCACGTTTTTCAAGGAAACATTTGATGTACTGTTATTTTCTAATTTCATGTTTTTCTAAGTAACCAAACTTGTGCTATTTTTCATTTTTCATCTAAAGATATTCATCTCATAGAAAATATTCTTAGGTGCACCTGCAAGGACAGTGGGATGGCGGGACCCTGGATTTATACACACCAGCTTTCTTAAGGAATTGTGGCCCAACCAAGAGTAAGTTATTTATATCAAATACAAATTTCTATTCCTAATTATCTTCGCTGTAGATCGTCCCGTTAAATAGGTCCAAATGTAACAAAGATATTTAAGATTACTTATACTGTTGAGATGCATATGAAAGGTACTCGTTCCGAGAGATTTGAAGGCTGAGTTCTTCTGCGAGGTTATACTGAGTTTTTCTACATCCTAGATGATAATACCAATTACCACTTAAGGAGATTGAACGAATCTCATAAACTAGGTGGAATTATTTTAATGTGATATTTAGTTATTTCTATGGTGGTCAAAAAATTGCAAGTTTCTCTCGGTTTACTCACCATCATTTGATGAGATTGGCAATATGCTCACAACTGATTTATTACAGTAAGCCATTAATATTGGATTTGAAATACTGCAGTCTGTTAATGTTTTTATACACTTACTATGCAGGTATACATACAAGTTGGGGCATAGATTAACCAATGGCACATATATTTGGAGCTCAACATATCAATTCAGAGCTCCGCCTTATCCCGGTCAAAATTCGTTACAGAGAGTCGTCATTTTTGGTGACATGGGAAAGGTTTGGATCTTTTGCTCAATTTTTACATTTACAAGTCATAGAACCTTAAATTATGATATGAACTCTCTAAGATGAACATGTTTTGGGAAATTCTTAGTGTTCAAAAGACATTTTAGTAAATATATTATTATTATTTTTTATTTTGATGAGAAATAAGTTGTGGCATGACGTGTAGTTTTTCCAAAATGAAGGCACAAACATATGAAGGGCATATATGTGTGATATGTATATATTCTTCTAATACAAAGATGTCAGAAATGGAATTTTGGCTTTTCAACTATTTGATTTAATTGAAATTATCAAAAATAGAATATACATACATACATATATATATATACATACATATATATACATACATACATACATATATATACATACATACATACATACATACATACATATATATATATATATATATATATATATGCAATATACGAATTTCTTAATGCTGCAAAATCCTACAGAAAATTTTCACTGTTAAATTGGCAATAAAGTACGTTCAGATTGTTCGTTCAATTATATGCTTAAAAAAGGTTCAAACAAAAAGCTTTTACCAATTATTATTATATTTGCACATCCAATAGTTGCTTTTCTGGCAAACATAGTTGTTCCATTTAATTCATGACTATCTAAAGTCTTTAGAACTTTTCTTTATCTACTATACCACACAGGATGAAGCTGATGGCTCTAATGAATACAACAATTTTCAACGTGGCTCTCTCAATACTACTAGGCTGCTTATCCAAGATTTGAAAAATATCGATATGGTTTTCCACATTGGAGATATATGTTATGCGAATGGATACCTTTCACAATGGGACCAATTTACCGCACAGATTGGGCCAATTGCATCAACAGTGCCTTACATGATTGCTAGGTACTTCTTCCCCTAAATGACTTCACATTATCTGGCAGGAAGTTTCTTCTTGTTTGTTTTATTAACTGATCATATGTTGTTTTAGTGGTAATCATGAGCGTGACTGGCCAGGAAGTGGATCCTTCTATGACACCTTGGATTCAGGGGGAGAATGTGGTGTAGTGGCTCAAAATATGTTTTATGTCCCTGCTGAGAATCGGGCCAAGTTTTGGTAATGCTTGTTATTATAACTTCCGACTAGATTTAATTAGCTTTCACAGGAATAAGCCTGTTCACACCGTAGGATAACCTTCTCTTAGACTTTTTCTTTAGACATTTGAATATGTAAAGTAAATAACTGGATTATAACAATGGCTTTATGAACACATATTTGTGCCATATTTTCATTGTTCTCACTATTTCAATGCACTATTAACCGGTTGAACATATATATCATACTGCATCAGGTATGCCACAGACTATGGTATGTTTCGCTTCTGCGTTGCCAACACAGAGCTTGACTGGAGAGAGGGAACAGAACAATACAGGTTCATTGAGCATTGTCTAGCATCTGTTGATAGGCAAAAGCAGCCGTGGCTAATTTTTCTGGCACATCGTGTGTTGGGTTACTCTTCTTGCACATATTATGCTGAACAAGGATCATCTTCAGAACCAATGGGCCGTGAGAGCCTTCAAGGTCTCTGGCAGAAATATAAGGTTGATCTTGCTATATATGGTCATGTGCATAGTTACGAGAGAACATGTCCCATTTACCAGGTACTTGAATTTTGTCGCAGTTATGTTCTTTTCCCCCCAATGTTTGCCTTTGTTAACAAGGAAATATACTTATATTACTTTTTATTGTCATGAAATTTTGATAACAAAGGAGAAAGGTTCTTAAATTGTAAATTTAGAAGTTGTGATCACCTTGACAGTAGGCCTTAACAGTATTTGATGATTCGAGTTCATTTTGCACTTGAATGGAACAGCTTCATAGTTCCTTTTTTTTTTCCTTTAGCCATCACCAACTAAAGAGATTCATCTCATCGTGTTTTATTTCCAGCTATGAAGATTGCTTAATCTTTCTAATATCTCAATTCCTTTTACGTTGTAACTTGGTCTTTGTTGACATGATTGAAACTTTAGAGAATTATACCAATTAGTGTAATCATTTATTTTGCGATGTGTTGATCCAACAGAGTTGAGGAATTTTAGAATACTGAAGGCCGGAAACCAAGTTATCATCTCTGTTTCATTTTTCGCGTAGTTACTAATTTCTTACTAAGATTGATATGCTGTATGCAGTATATATATTAAGTACAATCATCAAGATGCTAGAAGATTTGAGTCCTGTATAAACACAGCTAACATTCGCACTGTCTTCCATTTCCTGGCACAGAATATTTGTACCAATGAGGAGAAACACTACTACAAGGGCCCCTTGAATGGAACAATTCATGTCGTTGCTGGTGGTGGAGGAGCAAGCCTTTCATCATTTATCACACTCCAAACAAAATGGAGTATTTACAGAGATTATGATTATGGATTTGTCAAGCTTACTGCCTTTGACCATTCAAACCTGTTGTTTGAGTACAAGAAGAGCAGTGATGGGAAGGTTTATGATTCTTTCAGAATATCAAGGGATTACAGGGACATTTTGGCCTGTACAGTTGATAGTTGCCCCAGAACCACGCTTGCTTCGTAATGCCACATTCCGCGTTTCGATGTAAAAGTACAATAACTCTCTGCTTACAGTTGATGCATCCATGCTGTATCGCCTCCTACAATTTACCAATAATAAGCCTTCTTTAGCAGATTTCAGGATTCTGTCRGTTCAACCGAACTGAAGCCTCATTGTATACGTATAAACTGTGTAAGGACAAAGCATCTATTTAATATTGGATCGAAGTACCATTTTCTGTCTTAGTTTTAACCATGAAAGCATTTATCTTATGATATTTCAGATTTGTGGGTTTGGGGTGCTGCACTTTTTACAAGTGAAATGGAGAAAATTGGGTGGTATTGATATTAGGACATGTTTTGCTCACGGTTTTAATAAATTGGGTCATTATCTTTTATTTATTTTATTTATTTTAGTCATTTATTTATTTTAGTCATTGTACTTTTAAAACGTTTATTTTGGTTGCAAAAAAAGTGACCAATTTGGTATTTATTTATAAAATTCTAACAAATATAATAAAAACTCTTTAATTCAAATTTATGGTTATATTTAAAAATATTTAGTGAATTAAGTGTAATAATAAAATTATGATAAACTTAAAAAGAATGAATCTAAATAGACATTTTGAAATTAGTTTCAAAATTAGAMAACTAAAATGAACAAAAGTTGATCTAAAATAAATGTTTAGAAGTATAAAGACTAGTGTCGAAAGTACCATGATTAAAATAATATTTAAACTTAAATTTTATAAGCCGTATCACAGAATTATTAAAACTTGTGKACCAAATATAGATTCGATTTTTTACTCTAGATTGCACCACATTACCCAACCTCCCTCTTTCTTCAAGGTTCTTGTTTGCAATCATGAGGGTTCATTTTCATCACATTCCCATAATAATGTTTAAAAAACTACTTATACTATTTTGATATGCAACTAAATTCAAATATTTGAAAGTGCTTTTATTTGGTAAAAAAAACGCTTCAAAACTATCAAATAACAAAACCATTCTCAAACACACCAAAGATGACCAAAAACGTAGAAAAATAATCCCAAAAACCCATGCCAAAACAAATTAGTTTCCACACAAATATGATATTTTCTCTGAAAAAATCATTACACACACATTGACGTACCATTTTCTGCTGCTTAATTACAATGGGAAGATTTTCTTGTACCTAAAATATAATAGAAAAGAGACATACACAAAACCACAGGCAATCAAGGTCAAGTAAACTATCCAATGGAAACTAGTTGGATGCTCGAAGACATCGTCGACAAAATTCATGCCAAAAACTGCTGTTAACGCTGCAAACATCGTAGCCAAGAATGTAGCTGCAGTAAAAAGCAACTGAAATTGTATCAGCTGGTTCTGAACGTTGCCCTGTTCATCCACAAAGAAATTAAGAAGCTCCCCATGGCATTCATTCTTGCATTTTCCAAGTGATTAACTACTAACTGAAAAGAAGAGAAAATAAAATCGAGCTTCGCAATCGGAATTACCAGTTTAATGTTGATCAGATCTTCAGTGTCGTCTATAGATTCTTTGAGCTGCATCATTCATGAAAAAGGAGTGTTTACTGAGGATCACATAACTAAGCTAGAAATTAGAAAACCATGTAAACTGAGATCATTAAGTGGATTAATTAGCAAAAATGTTTACTGGAACTGAAAAGTTAATAATTTCATGAACTGATAAGATTGCATACATTCTGAAGAAATGACAATATATCGTACCGAGAGCAATTTACTGAGCATGTCGTCTATGACCACAAAGTATGCTTCGAGCAGCATCTCCAATTGTTCGATGTTATCTCCGCTGTTCGATGAACTCATCAAGCTGCTTGAGTTCACAATACTGCTAAAAGCCCTCTGTAATTTATGAGTTCCATTGGAAGAACCCACTGGCGAAATGGGAGCCGATTTCGGTAGCTGTTTCCCAAAGTAATTGGTTTCGAGATACGAGTTACTTCGGATATTAGACTCCAACCTTTGTTTCTTCTCTGTTAGATACATCTCAGCCATATCCCCATCATCATCCACCAGATGTTCAATTTCGTCATGCACCTGGTATTTGACATGATACATATAATACACGATAAAAAACATAGTTGCAAATGATGACCGAATTCTGGCATACTTACCTTTTGCACTTGTTGAGTCAAGGTCAGAAGGTTGCCTTTAAATCTTCGAACTCTTTCGAGATTAAGGGTGTTTATTGAAGATGCTAAATCATCCAACAGAGGGTATATCTCCATTTCCATCTCCCTCACCTGTTGAATCCAAGAATCTCTAGGTATAACGTTCTGACCGTGACTACTTCATACTACAATAAACTATAAAGATCGTTTCGAATATGGAGTCCTATTTTATAAGTACATAATTGCAGGTGTGAGCCTGTATAACCCACCCACAAATTGTTATGGCTAGAACATATGAATTGAAAAGGGATTCTTCGTATACTTTTCTCTATAGGGCTATAAGTGGATTGGTTCTGCCTGATTTTCGTTGGAAAAGGTTTCAAATCGGTTTTTAAAATAAATTATCAAACTAATCAAAACTGAAGCGAACTGCTTGTGCTCTTAGATCCTTCATGTGCTCTGAGACAAAAATGTGCCACTTTGCAATGGACAAGATAAGAGTGATACTTGAGTGTTTATTTAATCAAGGTAATACCTGTGTGTCAAGAAACGAGCAAGTAAGTTCCAATGCCAGCTCCAGTGCCCTAAATTCAAAGGGCAAATCGTCTGTACAAAATCAGGGATTATCGTTATAAGCAGCTATTGCGGTATTTACACGAATTCTAAGAGCAATAACAAAAAGTTTTAAGAATTTTAATTTCTTTCACCATAGCACTGTTGGTGGTTTTAAATATTGAAGAAGAAACATGAGTTTCCATTTAGCAGATAGTTCAGTAAAACAATATTTTACATCCACCAAAAGTGATAACACTTCAAATTTAGTTTCAAGACACAGAAAACAAGACAAACGATGTTTTACTAAGCAGTTAAAATAGGCCACAGATAAGTTATCACCCAGTAAACATAGACTATATATTTAATATGGGTATTAACAAATTCATCATATGATTAGTTGCTCTTCAACATAAATATAACGGTATACATGATACGAGTTTGTTTGTTCATCACAAGAGAAGTAGAAATATTTGTCCATTCTGCAATCCTTCCGAATACAGTTCCTCTTGTTATTGGTTCAGTAGAGGGATAAAGGGCTAAGGGAAACATTTGGAGTCCATGAAGTATAAGCCTTTTTTTAATAACCGGGATATCGGGAGTCAGTCCTTGTATCACGCTCACGGCTGAATCCTATAATCATTATTAAGTTTTTGATCTAGATGCTTGAACCCTATAATCTTAGAAGGTATCTTCAAACATTACCAGTACTTACCACCAGGACATAAATGTTATTTGAAATAATACAATCAAGCTATGATAATATGCTTGATACCCAAACCAGAACGTATAGATGTACAAAATAATTGTACATGGATTTTAATTCTTTACCTGATTGATCTTTATTTGCTTGGAGACGCTTGCATAGTTCTGACTTGTACTGTGCAGCACATCCATCTAAGGAGTTCATCAGAATAACCTCATCAGATGTGATTATACACCGAATTTGCTCGAGACTGACAACGATTGCCTTCTCCCTTCCTAGTATTGTGGACGGACAAAGGAAGAGAGGATCTAAAAGTCGCATATCTCTTGAAGGTAAAGAACAATGCCTCATTATTGTAGCCTTCTCAAGTTCCAAAACCTCCGAGTCCCCATTCTGATCAATCTTTATCCAAGAACGATTTCCATGGCCCCTCTTCTTTACCCCTAGCATTGGTCTTATCCTTCTACATTAAATATTCAGAGGTGACTAAAAAATTCTGATTCAGTACAGTAAATTACAAACCTCGTAAAGAGTCCATGGATTTTACTTCCCTGCTATTGACAGCAGAGGGTCTAAAATTGAAGTAGCCAATGCCGGCGGTCGCTTACCCAGCATCAACTAACGTGATAATTTTGCCAGCTTTCCCATGGATCACCCAACCTTGCCAAAAAGAAAAGGAAAAAATCATTGAAGAGATCTCTGAGATGCAATCTAACATTAAGACCAATGGACAATTTAAGAAATCAAGTTAGGGAGAGAAGAGCTTCAGCATGAACAATTTAAGACTAGAGCCATGACTTATCATCAACAAACTCAGAAACTTGAATTGAAAGATGAACCAGAAAAAGAAAGAAATGGAACAAATATGGCACTAGGGGGTTATAGAGAGACTTCACACGAATCTAAAAATAGAAATTATCTTCAACAAGATCAAATTACTCAAAGCCATAGCCTTTGCGATCCCAAAATCAAACACGATTACCCACAAAGATAGAGTTCCATTCAGCAATAAAGTTCAACTTATAGGAGCTCTATTATCTGTCTACAAGGGCTAATCTTGTGTCGAGCCGTAAAATAAAACAAAACCCAGATAAAAGCACCAGAGAGGGAAGGGAAGTAACCTATTTCCGACGTAATTGAGCGGCTGAAAGCACTTGGAACGCCATAGCCAAAAGACCCAGATGCAGAAATCAAAGAAGGATGGATGGGAACAGGAAATACCAGATTCAAGTGATGTTGAATAGCTGAGAGTGAAGAGTCCTAAAGGTAGAGCTATAATCGGGCGTTTTCTTGTGGGTTCGGCTGATTAAATTGTTTTAACTTACGATAATCCGAGACTGATTATTATTACCAATGTTTTCCGGAATCTGTTCAGTTTGGTAACGATGCGCTTCTGAATCATCGTGTAGGAATGAATTGCTCTAACTAACCGCCAAGACGGGGGACCCATCGGATGATAGTTATTGGGAATTTTTTTTAATTTTCCTTTGCAAAAAAGAGAGAGAGAGAAATTTTTTGTGGTGAACTTTTAATGTGGGTTATATGAAAGAAATAAAAAGCAAATAGAACAGTTCACGATGAGAAAAAAGCAAATAAAAAAATATTCGATAAAAAGCTCGCCGTTGCCGGGGATCGAACCCGGGTCACCCGCGTGACAGGCGGGAATACTTACCACTATACTACAACGACCTTGTTGTAAGTTGTAAGCATTTTATATTTAATATTTATATTTACTTTTCTTACTTTTATCTTATTCCGTATTGCATTATCTTTGTCACCTTTAAGACTTAAACTAATTAGTTAAAAAAGTTTTTTCTTTTAAACTAATTAATTAAGAAAGTTTTTTCTTTTAGTACGATAAGTAAGAGTGAACGATTTGGTCAAAGTGAGCATACCTCAGCGGTAATTGACATATACCTCAAACCATTCGGAATTATCTTTCATTCCAAGGCATAACTTGTATCCATGCGCTTCATATTCGCCTGGAGTTCGCTCCCAGAAATATAGCCATCCCCACCCCCTCACGTCAATCCCACGAGCCTCTTATCCATTCTCATTCGATCACGGCGGGGAGCAAGTAAAAATAGAAAAACTCACATTGGGTTTAGGGATAATCAGGCTCGAACTGATGACYTCCGCCACGTCAAGGCGACAAGGTTGTGAGTTCGAATTCCCTCCCCAACTTGTTGTACTAAAAAAAAAAGAGTGAACGATTTTGAAATAAGAGATAAAGCCATGCGGAGTTAAAAAGGAGCGAAAATTAACTAAAAAATGAACAAAATACCTTAGTGTTAAACTAAACTTTTATATATATATATATGTGTGTGTGTGTGTGTGTGGTTTGAATTTCACAAAATTAATAAAGTCTTAAATAGTTGAACCCACACAAAATATTAAAGCTAAAAAATGGATTGATTAGTTAGTTCCTTTAATTTTAATTATTACTTTTAACCAAAAAAATAAACAATTCTAAACATATTGTGAAGTAATTTATTAAACAAATATTATTGATAAATCTAATTTAACTTCCTACAATCAATTAGTTCAAACATATTTAAACTAAATTTCACAAGCCTCACTTCAACCCTGCAAAGTGCAAACCCAATAATTTCACACATCGATGTGTAAAGTAAACGACCAATTTTCCTGCTCTTTTTATGTTGTAAGCAAAAAAAAATATTACAAGTTCTTGAAAATTCTCTGTAGCCAAATCATATTATCATACAAAAGTGGTCACTTCAATCATGATGAGGATGGAAATCTGAATAATAAAAAAAAAAAAGAGACCATAGAGAGAGCCATGGTAAAGAGAGTTTTGCATTACTTTTAAGAAAGATCAGATCCTTGACAGACACAGACAGCTCCACAACAACTTTTGATGAATCCAAACTAAAAATTTGATTGAATTAAAACCCAACAACAGAGCAGCAGAAGCAACCATAGCATCTACACATAAAATTGTAAAGCATATCGTCCCGCCAGTATCCTTTCAGATTGCAAACATTGCCCTTCAACATCATATTAAATTCACATAAAATGGATAGTCAAATAACTCTATTTAGTAGTGTTATGACTGGGCCACTTTCATTTTCCACCAGCACCACCAAACAGATAATCCAGAGACGATCCACCACCTGGGGCTGCGTGCACCTTGGTTGAAGGCCGATCCTGCACCCACAAACCAAACTAATCAAACTGTTTGATCCTCCTACATTTAGTTGTCACTAAAACTGGTCATCCTGGTCATTCTTTTTTAGCTCTTTAATCAGTTACAACCTCATTTGTGTCCGACCCCAATTGGGTGGTGCTTTTAGTTCTTATTCCTCTATGGAGTTATGAGACCTTAGACATGTAAAACAAGTTGAAGAGATGCGAACGACCCTTATTGCAAGTTCAGAAAATAATCACAAAGATAAGTCATTGCTATAATGCGCAATTTCTCCAACTTTCCAAAGATGAGGCAGAAAAATGAAAGAATGCGTGTAATATAGCCTAACAGGGTCACACAAATTTGCTTAATAGAAAAATTGAGAATGAGCAAAGTGGGGTATCATAGATCTTAACATGATTGCGATGCAACTTCTATGATATAACAAACATAATCACTTGCATCCAAGTAATTAAATAATTAGCACAGTGCACATCTTCCACTCATTTTATCCCATGCGTTAACATTTAATATTGCGTCCAATTGAATGGTGATGCCACACTTTTGTTTGTTGAGTTAACAACTATGTCATACTCTCTTTTCGAAATATGTAGGATGTATTTCCAATATTTTGAAAAGGAAAAAGTGGCGTATCATGTCAAATACCACACTCAAAAGGAGGGACAGGAAAATGAGGAGAGAAGTAAGGTTTGCTAAATATCAAGTTGTCTTGTAATATGGGTACAACACACGTTTAATCCAAGATTTATTGACTTCTTTTTCTTTTTTTTCTTTTTTTTTTCAGGGGGGGGCGGGGTTGGGCGTTGGGTTTCCAGCAGGCACACAAAAGGGGCAACGAAATTACTTCTCTGGCAGTTTACTCAACATGCTAGTTAGATTAGACAAGGTAAATAGCAGAATCAACATAAAATCAACCATACCGTTATGAAATTGCCAGTGTTCTGACCGTCTGCCCTCAAATAGTTGTTTGAGGAGCTACTATGAATACCAGCCGGAATCTGCTTGGTGACATCTGCAGGTGGTGAAGCAGCAGCAGCAGGAGGTTTCGATACAGTCTTCCCTTCATTAGAAGGTGGTGGTGCTTGGCCACCATTAGGGGCACGGGCAGGAGCACGGGCACCTGCATTTGGAGCTTCTCCACTACCAAACAGATACCCCAGTGAGCTCTGCCCCCCACCACTGCTAACTCCACGGCCCATGGCTCTTCGATTATTTTCAAATGTCACAGCTCAGAAGCTTGCCTTCCAACCAGAAGAAAAAAGAAAAAAATAAAGGTTAGAACATAAATGGTTGAAAATTTGAATCCCTGTATATTGCATATACACTTATCAAGTGTCAGATTAAAATTTGAATCTCAAGTAAATGTGATAAATCAAAGCCTCTACAATTAAAAAAAAAAAACATTAACTTCACGTTTGAGCAACACGCTCAATCCATATTTCCATGTTAATCACTGCTTTGTTATATTTCTCTAACTATAGTGTGTAACCACTGATAATTTCAACAGTTTGGTTTGAACTAAGAATAATTCTCTTTCACTGCTGAAATATATAAATAAAAACTTTTCGGAAAAATTAGCCACCTTACCAATCTCTGGTATCTAGATTCTCATAATCTTAATTTTGACGTAAACAATGTCATCTAGACAAATAAACCCCAACCCTGATCAAGTACCTACGCTGTGCAATTCATAGAAAGTTGCAACGAGGTCGTGTCACCTTCTGAAGAAGATATGTTACAAGCAACAGATTTCCAAATAAAATTCTGATCCTAATCGGTGTAATAGGTCGAATTGATACTAGTACAGTCAAGACATGTTAAAAGCAACAGATTTCCAAATAAAACACCGAACATGAGATATGAAGCCACTGCCATTGGCATCATTTTTAAAACAGACTGCCATTTCTATTAATCCAATTCAAGCGATTGTTCTATTTATTGACAAAGACTTGCCCTGGAATAAAAGAGGCACATCCTCCACCGGACTTCTTCCCTGAAAACCCAACTCATAATTTAATCGCTTCACCTAAAAGTAAGAGACAGTTAAAATGTAGACATGTACCTTAGATCGTCAAATAATACCCTTTGGTACCATTAAGAAACACAAGCGCTCTCACGATTTAACAAAATTAGACATGCCAAACAAGCCCAACCCTCTAGTAACAATGGATAACCAAGATCTGATAATTGCAGCAACCGAAAGGTCGGGGTGATGTGAAGAAAACTAGGTAAAAACCCCGACCGACAAACATCACAACACCTCGATCTCAAATTAAAGCAAGAGAACAGTTCCAACCCCGCACTTCCTGCGGTAAACAAGAGAACCAAGTAGATCTGGGTAGGGAATGCAAGTTAAACTCAATAAACAATCGTACATCGGTAAACAATCAACCAACAACACGCTCTAAACAACCACGCATTGAAATCTTTCGTTCAATAAGGGGAAAAACATGAATTCGGTAACTGAAATGGGCACAAAACAGCAAAACGACAGCAGAAATCGAAAGTTAGAGGAGAAGATCTAAATGCAGGGCTTGAATTTGGGTGCGAACCTTCCGTCGACGATCGGATCTGAGGCGAACTTCAGAGCGAACGAAGAAATGAGTGGGCTGGTGTACTCGTACCTAGCACGCAGTCTGGAAGATACTCGTGAAATTATTTATTTATTACAAGCGAAATTTTAAATGAATACTTTTCCGAAAATAAATCAATATTCGGTATTATTTGTGAGTTTTTTTTTCTTTCTTTCTTTTTTTTTTTAATTACAGACCGTTCAATTTGATTTGATTCAGTGTCTATTTTAGATTTTTAATGTAAAAAAAAATTAACAAACGGAAATTTTTTTTATTGATATATGAAAATGGAAAAAATTTAAGGATATAAATTCCTAAGGAAATGGAATAAAAATGTTATTGTGACATATTTGATTGAATTAATGAATAATGACACAAACTGCAAGACTAAATWAATAAAATAATAGCGAACAACGACACAAATGATAGGACTAACTAAATAAAATAGTAGTAAAAGTGTAAAATAAAATGTTTAAAATTAAATATATTTTGTTATCCTGCCATATGCCACCCTCCTTTTTTGTTCTCCCTTTATTTTATTCATTACCACGTATTTGATCTTTTATGTCAAATAATTGCTTATCCTTCTAATTATTCGGACTCCCACCAATACTTCAGTAACCACCAATATTCATATGATGTATTCTTTTATCTCGTAACTAAAATTTGTTGCTAACTCAAGCATACAGTCCATCCACCAAGTAAAATATTAGTAATCTTCATCAATTACGGATTTGGACTAATATGTTCACGTTTGAATTATAACATTAGAAAAAAAAATTGAAACTTCTCCAGAATTAAGAACTAAATAAAMTTGTCAACATAAACATAACTCAACGATTAATAAAATAAAACAAAAAATAAATACAATATTTGCAAGAAAAATGAAAGAAAATACATAAGAGATAAGGAAAAATAAGAACCCAAAACGGTAAATACGACCCACATAAACAAGAATGATAATAAGCATATAGACARAGAAGGGAAGAGATACATGAGATAACTCCATTCTTGAAGTAGTTCGAAAAGCCAACAAAGAAGACAACCTAGAAGAGAGCTTAAACACCTTCTTGAAAAGAACAAATACTTCAAACTTTCAAAACAAATTTAAACTTGGCAAGAAGTTTCTTTTACAATATTATACTAGAAATGATTAAGAGGTTATAACTTATAACTATAAAATTAATATTTAAAATATGTTTATTTAACGGTGGAATCGTTGTAGTATAGTGGTGAGTATTCCCGCCTGTCACGCGGGTGACCCGAGTTCGATCGCCGGCGACGGCGATTTTTATTATTTTCTTTTAAATCGTTTATTGTTTTTCTATTTTGCCATTGTCCGRCTATATTTCTTGGTTATTTATTCGTTGACTTTGTTTTTTTATTTTTCAATCCTGTCTTGCTTTTCCCCCACCCCGATTTTGTTTAAAATATCTGAAATATTTAAAAAAACAAAACATTTATAACAAAGTCCAAATAAATAAAAATATATCAATATATCAACTGATTTCATATGCCCGCCAATGTCGAACATAGTTTAGAAGATAACTGATAAGGATCTATTACCRTCTCCTTATATCCGCACTTATCGAACTAAAAAAATTATACATGYTATTTTCTCATAAATTTAAAAGTAAGAATTTTATCCACCTATACATAAATAAAATAATCATCTTTCCTTTCATATCCTAATTTTTAATTAGGAATGTTTAACAAACAAACAACCTATTGATATTTATTTAAAAAGAAAAAGTATTAATTTACAACTCAACTTTGCATATTATTTTTTCTCGAATTTAGAAGAGAATGTAAATTGACGCATCGAGAAACATTATAAAAACATCGATTTCTTTTCCTACTTTTTATTTCCTATTCTTAATTATTTTCAACCACATGTAGTACTAATTARTAATAGTATTTAAAGATTGTGGTTGAAGTTTGGATAAACGATCTTTTAGACATTCAAACCATTGCCAAATAAGAAAAATGCATATATGTGTGCGTATGTATATCTATCATTTTACTTGCTTCGACCTTTATAAGACTTTTATTTTTTTTCGTTAGTTCTCTCCRTTCAATAGTTCAAATATCAAGATATTCTCGATCTATTAGAGATTGACACGTGACATCAAATTAATAAAATCTAATGTTATTGAGATTTCAATTCAATGTTTGGTATCAAATAATATATAAAATAAAAATATTAGTAATCTCCGGCCAAAATTTCACTTCGGCCTTTGACCTTTGTATTCGTTTACCAAATCTTGTTTAGTTTCATCCAAGCTCGATTTTATCTTAATCCTCGTGAAAGAAGAAAAAGTGGAACGGWTATCTCAGGTTTGAAATTATAACATTTAGAAGGGAAAAAAATGTGAAACTTGGTTAGGGACTAAATAAACACGTTGGCTGAATTTATAATTAAAAATCTAACACGATTTTGAAACATTTGTAGAATAGAAATTTTGAAAATAAAGTAGGAAAAGAAATGAAAGAGAGAAGGCAATAAAAATTGTTTTAATAATTTAGTTATAAATTAATTCTTTAAYAATTGAGTCGTTGTAGTATAGTGGTGAGTATTTCCGYCTGTCACGCGGGTGACCCGGGTTCGATCCCCGGCAACGGCGAAATCTTTGCTTTTGTTGCCTTTTTTTTCAAATTTTAATTTCATCGTTAATTGTTTTTCCATTTTGGTCTCATTTTCTTTCCATGTCCGGCTATATTACTTAGTTGGTTATTTATTTATTATTATTGTTTTTTAGTTTCCCCCTCCCATTTTCCATTTCCTTCGGCCATATTTTGTTTAAAACCTTTACAATAATATATATATATATATATATATATATATATAAATCATTTATAACAAACTCATAATAATTAAAAATATATAAGCATATCAATTGATTTTGCATTTTGGCAAATTTCGAGCCTAGGAATTTATTACTATTTCAAGGTTCGATGGTTTCATCCCTATATCCACAATTGTGGAAATAAAAAAAACATTTGTATGTTATTTTCTCATAAATTTGAAAGAGGTCTTTAACCTTTATCGACTCAAAAAAAATAAAATAATTATCTTCATTATTGTCTTTTCATATCTTAATTCTTAATTAGGAGTTTTATAACAAACAAAAATGTATTAATATACGACTCAACCTGGCATGTTATTTTTTCGTRAATTTAGAAGAAAATGTCTTTACCCACCCATCAACTGATTTTCTTCACATTTGACTTTTTATTTCCTATCATTAACTATTTTTAGTAACACATAGGACTAATTAATGTTAGTATTTAAAGATTGTGTTGAACACTCAAGAGACGATTTTTGAAATGTTTAAATCATAGCTAAATAAAAGAAAATGTGTATATATCATTTGACTTACTTCAACTCTATAAGACTACTATTTTGTTTTCTCGTTAGCAAATATCGAGATATTCTCAACCTATCAGAGATCGACACATGGCATCAATGGCTAATACCTATAAACCATTCCATTGGGGCACAACAAATTAATAAAGCCTACCCATGTTATTGAGAGCTAAATTCAATGTTTGGCAGAGAAGGATACACAAAACAAAGAACAGCAAACATTCTAAGCTTTAAAGTGTTGTACTGAAGGGGGAAAAAATATGGCAATAGTATTAAGAAAACTAGCAAAAGACTCATCAAATCTATTRCATCTCCATTCTTCATATTGGGTTCTTCAAAAACCTACTTTTACTTGGCAGGGCTTGTGGAGTCCTCTCCAGAAGGGTTGAGCTCATCCCAAGCTTCAATCCAAGTGACCATGGCATCAGAGAGCTTAATRAAGTAYGGATCGATATGGCCGAGTTTCTCCTTGACTAGCTTCGACAGCTCGATGTAGCATTTCTGCACGGTCGTGCATTCTTTCGGGAGGACGACYGACTGGAAGAACGGGATTAAGTCTTCTTGCCAGTAGATCCCTTTGTACTCCTTTCTGAGGTTGGTGAATGGGTTGCTGGCTTTGCTGTGCCATATGTAGGGCAGCCCTGTCTTCACTCCCCACCCCAAATGGTCACAAATCACCTGTAACAACAAGTTCATCAATCAATACTTTATGATCTCTCCTGCATTTGGGACTCAATATGTGAGAAAGGGGCATTTTGGTTTACATACCTTCACACACCAACCAGCCCACATGTCATCATATCGTCCGATTGGCTGGCCATCGCCCATGAGTCCGAAGTACATAGCTGGTCCAATTAGTTCACGGTTGAATGCCAGGTTCATTCCACACATGGGAAACAAGGTTCCCTTTGGAATTGTCAAGACTGCATCTACAAACCTAAACAAGATTTAAAAAGAAGTTGAATAAGAGATAAGGCTAAAGATTTTGAAACTWCTCCCGCTGTTCAAATCGGGTTTGAGCAAACAAAACAAAACCCAACAAGAATGGCACACACCTAGTGTTCCTTTCACGCGGCTTAACGAGCTGCGTGGGAGCATCATAGTCAGGAATGTTAAGCCAAAGTCCATGGGAGACAGCCGTTGGGACACCCTCACGGAGACTGAAGGGGTATCCACGAACGAAATCTGCACCTTCTCTGTATGGATCATACAGAGTGTTGAAGAAATGTGGGGTGGCCGGTGAGAGAAGGTTCTTTATGTGCTGATCGAGCGCGTTGATATCTTTGCCTGAGGGGTCCTTAGCAACCTGTCAATAATAGATTTACAACAAACCATCAAAATTTGATCATCTTTCAAGAGTATAGATCAAGATTCAAGACAGATATGCGGAATATTTGTGTAAATTTGAAAACCAGCACTTTCTTTTTCCATAATCTGAACCAGTAACAAGGACTTCTCAACTACTTTGCAGCAGTTACATTATATGCAGARGACCAAATCATCCGCTAAATAACCATCAAACCAAAAGCATAAACTGATAGATGATGACATCATTAACCAGAAGATAAGGGGTTGGCTGTTTGGTACTCAATTAAAAGAAGTTTTAATTCTCTAGAATAAAAGAACTGTTTCGACTTTCAACCAAAGGGGCATTTCCACAAGATCTGTTCCTCAGGTAGCATGTATAATCCAATGTCTGTTAATAATTTGCAAGAAAGAGAATGGAGTTGACCAGAGAAGCCATCAATCACCAGAGGCCCAATTCAGAAAATAAAGAACAGAATCTTAAAAAAAAAAAGAACGAAAAAGAGAACCAGAATTGACCCTTTTCAAACAGTAACCGGATGAAGAACTCAGAACAAGAAAATTAAAAAATTAGAAATTAACAAGCAAAAAGTAAGTTCAGTATAACAAGTAGATCTACAAAACAACGGTCGTCAAGAGAGAACATGTAATTTCAAGAAATCAAGCGTAAGAAAACTAAAGGGAAAAAAAAAGAAAGTCAACTAGCAAAATGAAGTAGATCTTAATCTTACAAAGCAATCGTCATCAATTGTGAAGATGTACTTCTTCTTGGAAACCATATAACCGAAGCATCGGCAAGCAGAGTCCTTAAAGGAAATGCAAGAGGCCTTGGGACCAAGAATGCGATTAATATCGTTCCGATTGTAGAGTTCATAATCGAAACCCTTGGGGACGTTGATGGTCTTGGACGGGTCACCGTCTTGAACGATGATCAAATGGTACTGCTCGAAGAACGGCCTCCACATCTCCAAGAAATCGAGATTTCGAATCGTGGGGATGACGATATCAAGTTGATCCTTCAAGAGGGGAGTTGGTTTGACTGAAGCTTCCGCCATTGCTGACCAATTAACAGAGCCGCAGAAGCTTCAATCAGAGAGAGGGGAAGAAGGAGAGGGACTCGGATTGGACTTTGTAGGAAGAGAACGGAGACGATGATTATTTATAGAGCAATAAAACGGGGCATTTGGACAAATTGGGTTTCTGGATCTGGATCTGTCAAGTTTTTTATTTTTTAATTCTCACAGTAAAATAATTAAATGATTATTAATTATAATTTATAAAAAGTTTTTTTTGTCTTGAAATTGAATGGGGGGAATTATGACTACTGGAGTTACGTTCTTTC
>NW_019104491.1:913354-924239 GCF_001995035.1 Momordica charantia
TTAATATTTTTTCCCTGTAAAAGCCTTTCCCATGATCGCCCATGTGCTCTGTTATTCTTCAATCTTCCCCTTCCATATTCTATCGCTAGGGGTTTATTTTTTTGGTCCAACAACTCCAAATTTTTAATTTTGTGTTATTCTTTTATTTAATTCACGTTGTCGATATATATTATTGAAATGTAATTGTAATATCTTTTATTTATAATCTAAATGTGCTCATATATATCTTCACATCAATTTTGATTTATAAAAATAGTTTGAAGCTCCAAACTCATCATTGTAATGTTGCATTCTTTAAAAAAATTGGAGGAAGAGAAAAAATCTTTTGATCGGATTAGGTTGTCTACTTTTTAAATTGTCATCGATCAAATTATAACAATATTGCTTATTTTTAAGTAAAATATACTTTTAATCCATAAAGTTTGGACTTAACTTCTCTTTGTTGTATGTGTTAAAAATCATCATTTTTTATAATTGAGTTTTAAATTAAGTTTTAATTTAATCCTTAAAGTTTAAAAAATAACATGTTTGGTCTCACACACCCTTTTGGTTAGAGATATGTGCTAATTACCGCTGAACAATGTCACTTGGACAATTATTAAACAATATATTTTCAAAATATTTGACAAAAAATGAAGAAAACTGAAATTGGATGAACAGATCTGGACAACGTTTAATTGGGCTAGTCTCCAGACTAGGCCCAATGATAAGTAGCATTACGGGCCAGCTTAGGCATGGCCGTGGCCCAAGACAAAGCCCACCAAAGAACTTGACATTTTGTGAGCGACTCGTTTAGAAAATATCCCAACGGGACCGACTCATCGAGCAACCAGCAGAGGCGATTAGTCAACTAATCGCCAAAAGGGATCGATGCCGAGCATCTCGAACCTATATTCGATTCAAGAAATCTCACACCACAGTTCCAACGACGACTGTTGGATTGTTATCGATGGCAAGGTACGTCCCTCGCTAATATTCGTCGTCTTATATCAGTTCTGTTCTTCGTCCTCTTTATTTGTTTGCTGTATGATTCGTGAGCAATTTACTCTCTGGGTCTTTTTGGGTTATGCTCGTTTCAGTGGTATTTGTGATTCTACGTGATGCAATCTGATTCTGGAGGGAATTGTTGTGAAAGAGTTCGCTAACTTCAATCATCAGATTAATCTAATTTAACTTTTATGAATCCAATTTGTACTGTTGGTCGACTTTTTAGGGTGGATGATGGGGGAATGGGGTGGGGATGTGATAGTTTGACTCGCATTAGCATTCAGCTGATGCTGAAATTGGGCTAAGTTTGTCACTGTGATGATGGGAAAATAATTAGACAGTCTTATTGTTTGATGGTATTTGTGGGTTATCTGGAATTTAGGCAACTGGTTATTATGATAGTTATAATTGTAATTGCTAAGGATTAAGACATTAATCTAATTAAGTCCTGTTTAGGATTAAGCAATTATATTATCAATATAGGTCTGACTTATAAACTTTTTTTAAGAGTTTTTTTCCTAGTACAACATTAGAATTTGTTTAAGAGTGGATAACTGAGACAGTTTAATGGCTTGGCTTTTGTATGTTATGGGGGGAGAGTGGAGATAACTGGATAGGAAATATGAGAAGAAAAATGGAGGATGGCGTAGAGAACCCAAGCATACGGCTCACACACGGATCAATAGATTTAATGCTCAATTAATTCTCACGTCAAAGTTCTAGAAATTACAATGAAAAAGTTAGGGGTTCTAGTATGAATTCAAAGAAGACTAAAAGTTTCAATATCATATTAGAACTTTCTATACTGGTGTTTGAATCTTTGAACTTGTTGGATGTGACGATTTCAATGATTTGTTGCTTTGAAATTCTTGAGATTATATTGATGTTTAAGTTGCATCTTTGAGACTATGGTCTATTTCCACAATCTTTCTGAAATTTTTATACTCATTTTCTTTATATTTCTCTTCGTAGATTTTCAATCATGTCATCTATTTTGTCAAAAGTTTGAAAATTGTTTTCATAAAGGTTTTAGAGTTTGGAAAGGAGTAGTTGTTTTTTGTCACTCGTATTTTTTCTAGCTCAGCATGGTCCATTGTTTTGACATTATAATAAAATTCAGGTCCATTACTCAATTCATCAACAATAATATTTGCCTAACCATCATGTTTGTTATCTTCTACCCTATTTTCTTTTGAGACGATGCATTCCAACATTTCTTTAAAATGACGTTCTATCATATTTTAGGTATACGATTTGACGTCATATTTGGACGAGCATCCTGGTGGAGATGATGTTATTCTTGCAGCAACTGGTATTCTTGTGCTTTCTTATGGATTATTCCCTCCTAAAAATTTGAACACTGATAGACTTATTTTTTTCCCATCAAAGGCAGAGATGCCACAGATGACTTTGAAGATGCCGGCCATAGCAAAGACGCAAGAGAACTGATGCAGAAGTTCTATATTGGTGAGCTTGATGCATCTTCTTCAGCAATCCCAGAACTCAAAACGGAGCAACTCGACGATTATGCAGCTCGGGTTCAGGGCTTGGCAAAGCAATACTGGGCTGCTCCTGTTGCAATGCTTGGTATTTCTGTGGTAATTGGCTGGTTATTCTTGCGCAACAAATGATAGCAACACTGCAATTTTAAGGCTGTTGGCTTGTTCAGTTAGAGAGTTGGCACATTTTTGCTTCTTAGAAAATTTAAAAATTTTGAAACTTTCAAAATTTTCAGACAGTGATAGGGTTTTGATTCCTTTGTACTGTAGAAGAGAATTTGTTCTTGTTGAGAAGATGCAGCCCAGGTCAGTTAGTTCACTGGTAGATCTGTGTTTTGTTTCCATTGTTTCATTGGACCATGTAGCTTGATCTTGAGAAATTATTATTAGCAGAACTTAAAAAAAAAGTTATTTTAGTTTGAAATATGGGGTTTTAGTAAATTCTTGCATTATTGTTTTGAACTCGTGGGCAAAATAAATAATTTAAAAGTTTTAAGAATTAAAATTAAATATTTGAAAGTTTTTGGGACCAAAATAAAATAAATAGAGCAAATAATTAGCATATTGCAATTTTGTACCACTTGAATTATTTATAAAATTACTAATGCAAAAAAGTATTTATTCGATTTATAAATTTTATATTTCARTTAAGAAATAAGATGTTTTATTTGATCTATTAAAAATAACATATGTTTTAGTTGTTATGAGAATGATTTCATTTTTGTATTGCTTTTTGATAATAATAACTGATGTTATTCAACAGTTTATCGAACATTATGTAAAAGTTCCCACTTATCCAAAAGAACACTCCTACTAATGGTTATTTTGTGGGATATTTTGAGAATTAGATTTAACAATCTTACTGACAAATAACATCTTTAGATTATAAACTCAAAAAATCAAAAATCATCAAGAGCATAAAAAACTAGTATCTAAACTCGTAATTCAAATTACTTAATGATTAATACTACCTAGATGACTCTAACATGCAAAGCTTAACATGTAGTCTTATATAAATGAAAGAACGAGCAAATTAAATTTCGGTCCTGAGGAGGGAGGTGAGTATTTGACTTTGATTTTACTTTGACTTGTTTTAAATTACATGACTTTAACTTTAATGAAATTGACTCTAAATTACCTTAGAAAATTCGCACCAAATTATAGTAAATTGTTCCAACATCTTCAAATCTTCCTTTTAACTCTGATGTCAACCTCATCAGTACTTAAACACGATGCAACGAGGTTCGTTGAAATTTCTTTGATGTTGTAATCGGACCTTAAAGACGTAAAAGGCCGAAAAATTACGAAAATAGCCCACAAGTTCTAGAAATCGTGTAGGCCCAAAATTTCCTCGAGCAGCCCAGAAACACAACAAGCCCAAAAGGCCCAAAACACAATAACAAAAATAGAGAATTACAGAGAAAAAGAAGACGACGAAGAATCTGAAGAAACGCCTCTAATGGCGCAGCAAGCTGTTCAGAAGAACACGCTGTACGTCGGTGGTTTGGCGGAGGAGGTGAACGAGTCAATTCTACACGCAGCCTTCATACCCTTCGGCGACATCAAAGACGTCAAGACTCCATTGGATCAAGCCACTCAGAAGCACCGTTCCTTCGGCTTCGTCACTTTCTTGGAAAAGGAAGACGCATCCGCCGCCATGGATAATATGGACGGTGCTGAGCTCTACGGTCGCGTCCTCACTGTCAACTACGCCCTCCCTGAACGTATCAAGGGTGGTGAACAAGGATGGGCCGCCCAGCCTAGTGAGTTCCCCCATTCTTTAAACCCTAATAATTTTCTTCATTTGAATCCCTGTATTTCTGAAGTTTCGTTTGTGTTATATCTTCTCTTTTACTTCTTAATTTGTGCTCTTTGTTCAGTACTAAAATTCCGAGGCGTATTTGATAACCAGTGTTGATTATGTGCTAAATTTATGCTTGTAATAGGAATCATTGTATTTGATAGACAATGGCTGGCTGTTTTGGTGGATGTTTATAGGCTCCCATGTATTTAGTTTTGTTACTTATATTCTAAATGTTCAATTTTCATTCTCACAATTTCAAATGTTTTGTTTATGTAATAATAATTCTAGACCAACCGTTTTCAAATTCGATAATAGATCAAGTACATGTATCATAAAGCACAAATCCGGATGCTCTACAGGTGTCTAAAAACAAAGACTGAAATGGGTTTTTATGCAGAGTTCAGAGAAGGGAGCAGAGTTAAATTATATGAAAACTAAAATTGGGTTAATGTGAAAGTTGATGACCAAAATAAGATTTGTACCTTTCAAATATTTTCCGTTCCCTAGTTGAATCCTTAGCACTTCGATGGATTTCGATATGTTCATATGTGTAAAAGCAAACTCTGGAGAGTTATACTGCAGCTATGAAATCAAACATTACATAACATTTTGATTTTTTGTATCTCATATTCTTATTTAAGCGTTATGATGGTTATATTTGGTTTATATTTCAGTTAATTTAGGAGATAGGTCTTCCCAAGACAAGTTTTCGAAATTATATTAGGCTTTGGACGCAGTCGTTTTGGGTCTAATTTAGGTTCTAAAAAACACCTGCCTTGGTTGCTGATTTGTGATTTCCTTCAGTTGATGTAATAAAGAATTGAATTGCATGCTGGTATTCTCTTCCATTTCCTTTACTGTTCTTTTGTTTCTCTTTTTCCCCAATTTTCCCGCGTCCTCCTGCATTATCACTACTTGTTCTGCATCTTTTGTTAGAAAAAGTTTGAGTATTGAGTGAATAAGGTTTTACTGCATGTTTATTACTGAATGGCTGGCTAGTCTGATTGTCTCAACTTCTTGGAATTCAGAACATATATGTTGTCGATAGTGATTATGAATTATTAATTGGTATAAAGGTCTTCTCTGCCTACTAGAATTTATTACCCTTGTTTGATTCTCTTTGATTGTTGTATACTCCTCCCTATTTCACTAGATGATTTTGTATGGTTGAGTTACATCGGATTAGTGATCTTGCAAATGGGTCTAAGTGTGTGTGTTCGCCCCTCTTCTTGTTGTAACTGAATAAATGGTATCATTCAATGCTCTAGTTTGGGCGGATGCGGATACATGGTTTGAAAGGCAGCAACAAGAGGAGGAAATGCAGCGCATTCAGGCCGAGAATCGAGCTGCTATGCAGGCTGCTGAGGAGCTTCATAGGAAGAAACTAGCCCAGGAGCGGGAAGGGGAAAAAGAAGACGAAATTGACACCAAGGATGATCCCATGGCCAAGGCTGAAGCTGAGGTTTTAAGACAGAACAGTTAAAGAGGTACACTTCATTTAGATTGAGCTTGTGCCGATTCAAGTGAGATTGAGAGAGGGAGAACATCGAAAACCTGCCAAGGACCAAGATGTATGTTAGCTTACGAATTGTTCTCTTTCTGTAGGCATAGTTTGATAAGCAGGAAAATGATTACCTTTTTCGAAACTTCGTTGTAATATTATTGGAAGAATGGCTAGAAGTAGGAATTTTCAATGCGACAGCAACCTTTCTTGCTCACAGGCATGCAGATTAGAAGGAGAAGCCATGCCTAGATACAATATGTTCTGACTTCTGAATTCAAGTTATAGTCCAAGTTCAAGAGGGTAGTCCAGCTTTTGTGGATGCATTATAGTAGATTTGTTTTTCCCTGTTGACAATATTGTAGAATTTGATTCAGATGATTACTAAGATATATTTTAAGTTTTTAAACTTGGAATTTCAATATTTGACTAACATCTCGATATTATATTGGGTTTCAAATTTCCTGTAAACAAGAAAATCCAAGATTTGGATCAGAGGGAAGACTCGGTTTAAATTGGAAGTCCTAGGTAGCTTTCGATTAGGATGTTCGACTTATGGTTTTAATTAGTCTAACTTTTTATAATCTATATTTGAATTGTAGAGATAAAAACGAAATATCCTACGAGTTTCTTTATCAATCAAATATAGTAGGGTCAGGTGGTTGGTTCGTGATTAGTCGAAGTATGGTGTATACACGGATATTAAGGGAAAAAATTGCTCAATTAATTAATTATAGAAATACGAATTTGTGTGACTTATATTCGGTACGGGAAATTATGATTTATAGAAGCTAGCATGTGATGCTAGATGTGAGTTTTAGAAACTCGAGTTTATATAAGTTTGTGTGATCTACAAAGTCCATGAATAGGACATGTCGACTCACATTCCAAATGTGTGCTCAACATTTTAATGTTAAATTACTTAACTCTAACTTATGAATTAAATATATTTTGAGTTTATATAAGTTTGTGTGATCTACAAAGTCCATGAATAGGACATGTCGACTCACATTCCAAATGTGTGCTCAACATTTTAATGTTAAATTACTTAACTCTAACTTATGAATTAAATATATCTTGAGTTCTTTTAGGATCTTTTTACTCGTAATTTATTAAAGGCTTTTGTTTTAACACATTTTTAGTTAAGTTCATCGCTCAGGATCAAGTTATAAAGGTTATATCATTCTCTTAAGAAGCAATATTTTTTTCCTCACTATTAGGTAGGATGGAAAAAATGCACCAATCAAACTTATATCGAATAACATGTCACCTAAACGTCTTGTCTTAACCTATAAAAAAACTCGAGAATTGAATATGATTGAAAATTAAAAAGCAAAAACCATCCAAACACGTCTCTATTACAAGAGAATAAAATGTGTATTTGGAAAGAATAAAATCAGATTATGTTTGAATGCAAGTAAATGGTTTCTTAATCATCAAAAGCTAATTAAGCAAAGCATCCACGTGATATTAAACTATGACCAACCACTTCAAATTTCTTTTCTAATCTTAAGAAAAGAAAGAGAAAATTAATAATTTCAGAAATTTGGAATATTCGATGCCCAAAAAACACCAGAAAAGAACAACCCTTTTTTTTTTTCCATACATAAATTATATGTTTGTCTTTACATATATAAATATAATTATAATTATAATGAGCCGCCGGCAGCAACGAAACATGGCTTGAATGGGTCACTCACTTTTGCTTCTACTTAAGATATGATTCTTTAAACACTTGAAAAAAAGTTATAATCTTTGTTTTTCTTTTCAAATTTTGCCATTAAGATTTGTACATCTTTTTATCTACTTCACAAATCAATTCTTTATAGGTCTCTCTTTTTTGATATGGGATGATCTATAAATAGAGAGTATCATAGTTTATAAAACGGGTTTGTACATTCCGTTTTATTTTATTAAACTATTTTCTTATTCTATATTTACTCTCTATCAAATCATGCCCAAATCAGCAAATTTTTATTCAAAATTATGATCCCCACTTCACTTGTACCATTATTGGAAGAAGAAAAGAAGAAAAAAAAAAGATAGTTGACCAAAAATAAGAAATTTGGGTATGACTTAGTTTTTAACCTCCCAAATTGCAAAGTAATTTTGAGTGTAACTAAGAAAGTAGGGAGAATCTTTGACAAACAGAAGATGAAGCTTTTCTTTTTTCCTTTTAATTCGATTTATACAGTTCCCTTATGTTCAATAATGTATTTTCAGTGGAAATTAAGTTGCCAAATATTACACTTGTAAATTAAATTGACCAAAAATAAGTGCTATGAAGTATGAGCTTGATTATCTTAAATCTTGGTAAGTGTATGATGTAATATTGTTGAATGGTAACAAGTGTGATTAATAAAATGGAATAAGCATTAGTGATTTTGACAAGCACGGATAGCCAATCAGTGAATGATAGTTCTTCGCTATGATAGTGGACGACTGATTATAATCACAATCGCGATCACGCTCTCATATTTTATTGGTTGCAGAACTTGAAATAATTTTTGACTATTTACTAAGAAAGTTACTTCTCCTTGTTACAGTCTCATCTTCTATTTTTTTCTACTAAAAGAAAATGAAATAAATCGGTTTCATGCCTTCAAAGACACGAGTGTAATAGCAACTTACCACTTATGTAATGATTGAGGATGAAGAAGAATATAGATTCATATCCTATATATATGGTCTATAAATTCTAGAGTAGCCACTTAATTATTTCAAACTTTCATTACTTTCCAACGCATGAAAAGTATAAAATCAACTTAATTGCAATGAATTAAAGTAAACGTACATATACTTTTACACTTGGCCCACTGTTTCGTGTGACAATATATTTGCAACAATAGAATATTTTGCACAAGATCCAACTACACTAAGATAAACTATGAGAAGATATTGTGTCAAGGATTCATTTTTTCTTTTCAAAATCTTGTTCAGATTTGAAAATTTGTATAAAAAAATAGGAGATCATAGTAGTCCATGTCATACCATATTAACATTCATGGGTTCCCTCTCAAAACCAATTGACAATTATAAACCATGTTAGGTCTCCAAGTATTTTTCGAAAAGAATAAAGGCCTATAAAATACTGTCAAAAGATAGGTATAAAAGAGAAAATGACTAAAAGGGTAGCGGAAGCAAAATCGAGTAAAATTGTGTATATATAAATGAATTGATTAGAATACTAGGAGAATCAAACAAAAGGGGAAAAAAATATACGGGTAGCTATGAATAATTTATAATGGGGGATGAGAATCAATTGATGGTAAAGAAATATCATTTGCATCCAAGTTTTTACCGAGGGAGGAAAAAGGTTCTATTCCTTTTCACTAAAGAGGGGAAAAAAAGGTTAATATTTATATCTTATTCATTCTAAATTTTTTACCCGAGATGATTTATGAGACGTTAGCTAGCTAGAGTTAGGTGGTACGAACAACAATAATATTAATAATTATTATTATTTTCTAAATAGAGTATGATGCTACTTAATTAAATATTGTTTGAAGATGTTATTTATTATTAGAGTTGCATGTCTCCCATGGGTCGAGGGAAGATTTTTAGTACTATAAATAACGAATATATGTATGTCTTTGTTGGGATGAAATTGAATAATTTTAGAATAATGTATATATTTTGTTTTGGAGAGTGGATTCTTATTCTTTTATGATTGGAAAGAGAGGTGGGATCAACATACATATATTCTGTGTAAGTATCAGAAATTAAAGGGGCAAAGATTTATTCCAAAAATAAAATAAATAAATAATAATAATATAAGCAATTACTATAAGAATCTAATTCCACTTTTAATTGTTTGGTTTGGGAATCACTTCAATCCAACATTTCTCATTCCTTCCCATCCATTCTATTCTTTTATTTGTTATTTGTTATTTTTATTTTTCAAAATCAACTGCTTTGTTATTATTATTATTAATTGAACTATATTTTTATCACTTTGATTTCAATCAAACTCTAAACTAGAATTTAATACAAAAAGTAAATCCTACATTTCAACTAATTTAGGTATTGAAAATCTTGGTTAAATTTCCAATCATGATCTGGTTCTTTTGAATTTGAATTTGAATGTTATTAAAAAAAAATGTGAATCTTGTGAACTTGCATGTAAAATTAACAATAATTTGAACCAAGAATAAAGTATACCAAAACATAGAGATTCAATCTTAAATTTGGTGGAGATTTGATCTTTCATTCGTTTAGTTAAGATTATATATTTTAACCAGTAATATGATTAAGTAAACTTTGCATAAAATACTCCTAGTAATAGAGAAAGTCCATGAAAGTTAATGGACTACAAAATTAATAATTACATATAAATGAACATGACTTCAAAATACACTATTGGTCTATAGATTAGCCTAATTTGTGCATCATCACAACCAAAACCCTAAAATAGCATAAAAAGACATCAAGTTCTACTATTAAATTCAATCTAATCACATTATAATGCTATTGCTTACTTAGAAATTTGCATATAGTGAAGGAATCAACTTGATTTCATAGACTTTCCAACAACAACATAAACATAAAAGAGAGAATAAAGGGTTTTTACAGGAAGCATGAAATTCGATACCACATGTCTTTCAAACTAACCCTAAAACCCTAACCAACCACACAATAAGAGACACTCATCTTCTCATTACAACAACACTTAGAACAACTTCTATTCTTTTCTTCAACAAAAACAAAAAAGGAAAAAAAAAAACTCAATTTTCTTGGTCCTCCTGCCATTACCAATGGACAAATGGAGCCTTCTGCCTCCGCTACTTTATTCATTCTTATCTTCAACCAACCCTACGAATAGCTTTGCAAACCAATGGAGTTTTCATTTCCAGAGAGAGTTTAAGGCATTCTGACAAGTCCACCCCCTTATTAATAGTGCCATCCTCAGAAGAAGGAAGCCATTTGTAGGTTTGGAGTAGCTCCCCCAACCAGAGTTGCACAGTCGCCATCCCCATTGCTTTCCCTGGACAGACCCTTCTCCCTGCCCCAAACGGAGCCAATCTCAGATCACTCCCCATCACACTCACCTCCTCCCCCATAAATCGATTCGGGTCAAACTTCTCTGGCTCCGCC
>NW_019104491.1:925664-998103 GCF_001995035.1 Momordica charantia
CGGGAGGAGACGGAAGGAGGGGGGAGTGGTTAAATAGAGACACGGATTTTAACCATGGTTACAAAATAAATTGACCGTGGTTAAAAGTTAAATAATTGCGGGGCTAGCCGCTACCCGCTAGGGGTTTTTGCATGGAGGGGATCGTGGGTGTCGTTTCCGTTAAAATCGGATTCGGATTCGGATTCGAATTCGGATTCGGGCCGGGAGGGCCCACCCACTACCCACCACCATCTCTCCACCTCATTTTTAAAAGGGTATTTCGGGGAATAATGACCACGTCTGTACGTCAACCAATTCAGGTGTTTCTTTTTTCTCCTTTTTTTCAAAAATTCATACTTACATAAATATGGAAAAATCTAGAACTCCCCTGAATTCCAAATATTTGACCCATTTTCTGCACATTTGATTAATGCAATTTATTACAAAATTTTAAAATTATGAAATTCATGCTAGTTGAGTTGTCGTCGTTGTTTTTTCTTTTTTAAAAAAAATATTTGTTATAGAAATGATGGGTTATGAATATTTACATGTTTAATCACTTTAATATAAAAAATGATGAAGCTTTGCTTGTGAACTTTTAAGATCTTATCGGAAAACATATAGAAGTCGAAAAAAGAGAAATAGTTTTACTTGTTATAGCAATTACAATTTATTAAACTTAGCAGATAGACTATGATATATTTAATTCTTTTATACATATTCTTAACCAATATAGTTTTGGCTTGGTTTTGATTTTTTGGCCTGATGAGAGAACCAACTAAAAAATTGAAATTGAACAACAAATTTGATTCAATTCTCAAGTCTAGAGTTGAAATTTGAATATGAGAGACAATAACATAAACGATAAAATCAACATGAACGTAATTCAACGAGTTGAGACAACTATTTTCAAGATGATGTTATATTAAAATATATATATATATATATATATATATATATATATGAAAAATGGTAAAAAAAAAAAGAAAAATTGAAGAGGGGAGGAGGGGGTAGAGGAGGCATTGTGTGTTGGTGATTCCAAACAGTAGGGAAAAGATGGCAGCGTTCACGAGTGTACTAATTTTAATTCAGAAGATTGATTCGCCAGATCTTTATTTCCCTTTACGAATTTTATTTCCTTTTCTTTTTCGACGAAAAGATATTTTTCCCCTTTTTTCTACAATATAATATTATGTGGGTTTTATTTTATGCTTACATTTTTGGATTTAATAGAATCTCTTTTATACCCTTCAGATATTGAATGAATAGTTTGTCTTTTATATATCACTTCTATCTAACCATTAACCAACCACCATATTTCTCTCACTCCCATTAAAAAAAAAAAAAAGAAAATCATTTTGTTTTTCAGTCCTCCATTGGAGTTTTCTTTCTATCCTTTTTCTTTCTTCAAAAGTAAAATTTCCATAATACCACACCCTTGTGTTTCTCTATTTTCCTTACCCTCTCTTTAGTTGCTAATGTTCAAAGTTTAGTGAACCCTAATTAATTTTTCATACGAGTTTTTTCTTTGGTTCATTTGATAACGTTTAAGAAATGTTTCTAAAAATTGTTGTGTAGAAATTTTGAAAATAACAAAATCAAATTTATTGTTTTTTTTTATAGATGTCTTAATACTAAATTGGTTGCACGACAAAAATTGGTTGAAATCATTGTGATTGACTGCAAAATTAAATAACATAAAAGTCCAAGGACAATGGGCACCATAGAGCATAAAAAGATTGCAAGCATGCCCTTTGATTCCATTCTTCCATGGACTATAAGGGCATGCCAAAGGAGAAAATATTGAGGGTTGGAGGATTGGCATGCAAGAGTAATTTTCTACGAAAGAGACGTTGAATTCGTGTCATTCTTTAAATTTGATCCTAGAATATTTAGCTCAAGATAACATTCGAGATTTTGCAAGATTTTATAAGAGTATATAATTAACTAAAACAACTCGTCGATGAAACATAATAACTTTACTAAAATGATAAGAATCCTAAAAAAATAGATAGGTCCAAAGAGTAGATATTAAATCAGATTCCAAAAAAAAGGGTAAAATTGAAAGCCCTCTTAGCTTTTGCAGTTTGACCTCTAAGTGTCATATCAATCGGCCATTATTGTTATAATTTTACATCGTCCTTGGATATTTTGGTAGTAACATTAACGTAGACCACATACACATGCTTTCCTCTGTTCTTTTTTTTTTTTACTTGTACTAAATATTCCCAAAAGACATCTCACACATTTGTCGGTTGGCTATCATCTTTCTTACTGGTACATGCATTATTTGCTATGAATTCTAGAGCTCAACGATACACAACGTTCTAATATATGATATCATATTAAGTTATAGACTAAGATATATTTAGTCTTAATATATCCTTAACACATGTGTAAAAGAAGGTTTGACAATTTCATGTAAAATCTAATCTAAGCTCCAACAAACTCTCAAACCATCTTGATTTAACACAGTTATACACGAAAAAGAACATATTTATTCTTACTATAAAGTTTTCACAAATTATTTAATGAAAACCTAACGTACATACATGCTTTTATTATTTAAGTGATGGTAAATATGTCTACTAGACAAACATTTGCCACCACAATGAAAGGAAAAAAATTCCCCAAAAAAATTTTAAGAGTTCAAAACTCAAACTAGAATATTTGAAACTTTAAGAATTATAACAAATAACGTAAAAATTTAAGGTTAAATTATTTGATCCATGAATTTTCAAGATTGTCCGATCATAAATTCTCAACTTTATGGCTTATGAGTAAGAGATCATTGAGTGTTAAAAGTGTCTACGATGTACTTGAACTTTTAATTTTTGTGTCTGAAAGATTCCTAACCTATTTATAACTTATTTGAAATTCATATATCTCTTAGAACAAAATTGAATTTTGTGTCTAATAATATCTCAACCTTTTAATTTTGAGTTTAATAAGTCTATAAATTAAAATAGTAATAATAATAATAAACCGAACATCAAAGGTTTATTAAATGCAAAATTAAAAGTTTAATGGCATAGTTCACACTCTTAACACAATTCTAGAAGTTAGTTCACACTCTTAATACAATTCTAGAAGTTTGAGACTTTTATTTATTTATATTTTTTTTAGTAGAACAAATCTGAAAGATTCGAGTCTTCGAGAATGTTCCTTTCGATCTATATATTTTTAAAAGTTGACCAATTTTGGTTTCTATGTACAAAAACTAACAAAATTTTCTAGAAAATGTAAACCATTTAATACAATTTTATGATTATGTTAAGAAACTTGGCAAGTAATGCGTCGATGATAAAAAAAAAAAAAAAGAGGAGAAAAACTGAATGAAGCAAAATGGTCAGTTTTTAAAATTAAGACATTTAAAAAGTATAAAAACTATAGAAAACAACAAAAATTCAAAATGCATAGACCAGAATCCGTGTTTTGAAACTAAATGAATTTGGAGAAAAGTAGAAATAGGAAAATAGTATTTAAACTAATAAAAGAAAGGGAAAAGTCAGGGGAAGGAGAGAGGTAAAAGTAGTAGTAAAAAACACAAGTGTGAAATGTGAAATGTGAAGTGTGAAGAGATTTGAGTTCCCAATGGGCTATGGAAAACAGAACTGAACAGAGAGAGACAAGAGTACGGTGAAGGGCAGACAGCTAAACCCTAGATGGAGGAATGGTATGGTCAGGTATTATTCAGAGAGTGAAAAAGTAATTCATGTATAGTCACCACTGTCTAGTGTGGCCAACATAACACAGCACCCATTACGGCGCCGCTTTGTCTCAACCTCATAATCCGACCATTCTTTTCCCTCCCTTCCCTCATCGTCCCTTTCCACGCCTCTCACTACGCCCCCACCACTCATTTTTTCAGCTCGTGTTTTTTTCTTCTTCATCTTTTGAGTACAACAAGTGAAGTAAGAGATTCGAAGAATACAACAAGTGAAGTAAGAGATTCGAACTTACGACTTTTTGGTCAGAAATAGGGGCCAATTATTCTAAACTCATTTGGCATCTTGTATCATATTTAAATAATGCCAACATGACTAACAATAAATATGTCCCTACTCTCACTATACTATAAAGTTTCACTTAATTTTTAAGAAAATAATATTTAGGTATTTATCCAAATTTTGATATCATTTAAGAACAGAAAACATACCTCATTTTTGGCATCTCTCTCGCACATTGGTAAAAAATTTAACGGTGTTCGATAAAAAAATGGATGCTACACCTAAGTATTTTTCATTCTTTAATGCTACTAGACACCACACCGTTCTTAAATATTACTGGCATGACTGGTAATGAATGAGAACATCTATACGCTACTAGAAATTTCTCAAGGAAAAGATATTTGTTTGGATAAAAAAGTGTGGAAGAAAGTGGGATTTTTTTTTTTAGAGAGAAATGTGTTTCCCACTTTTTATAAGCCCAAAAATTATTCCACAAAATAATTCATCTTCTTCAAGTTTTTTTAAGAGAGAAGAGTAAAAGAGATTTTTTTTAGAGAGAGAGATGAACACAACAGTTTGGAGGTTTAATTTTTAAGATTAAGACTTCGTGGAAACTATTATATAATCACTATTAGTTCAATGTGTGTCAAATCATAACAAGTGAAGACCCTACTGTCAATAATGCACAAGCCTAAAAAATAGATTTGCTAAATGAATAATATAGAACGCTGGGTCATCTCAAAGTCAATAATGGTTGTTACATACCTTAACTGGAGAACATTCTGATGACATCCATGAACAACAAAGACACCAACGTGAGCTTGTTGGGCTTAATCACCAGACTTTGATATGAATTATCAATCAAACCTGTTGTAAGTTGAGATTCAAGACCCAAAAACAGCTGAGAAACGCAAGTGGTTACAATGCGAACTTTAGCACCAGAAACATAGTTATGTAAAGTAGCAACTTGCAAGTAAACAGGAAGCGGGTTCTGGTTAATTTAACACCATCATCTTACTGTTGAAGCAACGTTCGCTTTAGGAGATGGAGGTGCAGGAACTATGCCCCATTTAGCTCGCACTTCGTCCAAATCCTCGTGGAAGTGTCGCTCATAATATACACACATGAGATCTGTGCACTGCATGCCAGCACGCATGGCCCAAGGAAAGTAGTGCTGGAAGAACAATTTTCTCTGTTTGTCATTGAATCTTGCTGTGCCTCCCAAAACAGACAGCATGCACATTGGAAGCTGCATTTGTCCAAATTCAATAACCTTCAATGCCGATTCGCCAATCAAGTTAGTGGGAAGACCAAAAAGGGTGTGCCAGAAGTCATGAACCTCACGAGCTCGCATGGCAACATACTCCAGTTCGTCGGTGTCCATGAATCGAACAGGAGGCCGGTCATCAGGAGAAAAGTTCCTGGAACCCATAAAATTAGCATATGCAGCACCAAATGTGTTGGATGGAAGGTCCCATGCGTGTCCAACTTCTGATGATAAGACACGTGGTCGCTCCAACAATACTGCCTGAAGAAGAAATTTCTTTGTTTAACATTCAAATGAACGAGTTACGAGAGCTAGTGCATGATTAAAAAAAAAAAAAGGATTTTCAAGACATTCGAGTCATCCAGCAGATGAGAAATAAATTTAGCAAGCTGGCCTACAAGGAACGTCTCTTAAAACATTTTATCTCATTCGGTACAAGTATCGTACTATAAAGGAAAGAACCGAGCCCAAATGACAACACCATCTCAGAATAAAAATCAATTGCGGTAGAGTAGGGAATGAAAGAAACTAATTGTAAACCATTCATCTGAAATAGTAGATTGGAGGGTGGTCCGATTTGTTATAAAGTTTCTCATTCTATGTAGAAAATTCAGTTCGTTAGAAAGTTACGGTAGAAACCAAAGAACTATATTGAAAATTTATAGAATAAAGAAAAACAGAACGATGTTTTGGAAAAACATGGAGAATTGAAAATGAGCAATAAGAGGGCAATAAGAAGGCATCATTACAGATACAAAAAAGATATGATATAGATCTTGCAGCACCATATTCCATTAGGAGACTTGTAATTGATGTGTCCAATAATGTCCATCAAAATAGAAACAGGTAGCTAAAACAAATACCTTTAAAGTTTTTCATATCAACCAATATGATTAATTGTCATCCCTGCGTGTCTAGATTTGTCTCTTGCATTGCCCAAATGTAAACAAAATTGAAAAAAGAAATTATAATTAAAAAAAAAAACTCCAAACCACATGTTCTGGAGCATGTCCAACACTAACACTTCGGTCAAAATAGTGTGTGTTTCCAAGGGAGGAAACGAAGACTTGGTGCGGGAAGAAAGGAATGAGCATAACTCAGCCCAATCACAAGATCCAATAAGAATACACAAGATAAACAACTCAACAAATTACAAGAACCAATTCAATTTGATAAGGCAAAATAACCCATGTTGTTCCTGCAGCACTCAAAGAAAAGTAATTTCAAAATTTGAACATGATAACCATTATATTTAAAGATAAAGAAAATTCATTTTATTTTGTATTCTTAATCATCTTAAATACAAACATATAAAATTTTTCATTTCCATACAAACATATCAAACATATCAAATTTGACACTTGCAGATGACAAAGGAATATGAAACATGGAAACATGAGATTTTATAATTAAGAACTTACTCTGCCTTCGGCACTCTTTTTCATCCTTTCAAGGACCCTTTCAAAAGCAGGCTTTCCAGTTGTTTCCCCAAGAGCTGCTATTAAGTCTGCTCGCCGTGGATCTAGCAAGGCACCTACTGCCGAACCAAGTGCAACTGCTGCTTGCTGCCATCTATTGAGCTGGACACGTACACCACCTGCCATATCAAATGCTACTTTTTTTGTTCTATTTTTAGGATGGCGACTTTAAGAAACTATGCAATTTGATATGATAAGGATAACTTAAAAACCATAATAGTGCTTTATTGTTGAGGAGCATAAGAAAATGTAGTTTACTCGATACTTCACCAATGGACAAACGGTACCTCCAAAATTGGGCTATTTGTTCATCCAAAGTTCTATATAATACTTCAACAATCAAAATATAACAATACACAATACCAAACATAAAGTTATATGAGAACTAAATAAAGCCTAACTAGTTAGAAGAGTTAGAAGAGATCACGTCTGTAGCCAAGAGAGAACGAATATAAAATTAAAAGATAAGCAATAGCTTTTAACAATATTTTAATTCTTTAGGAAGCACTTTTCCTCACACTTACCATACCTCAATTCTGAAACTTGCCAAAATAGAGAAAAAATGTGTCATCTAAGAGTGGGATTTTATAGAAATATCAAGGATTTTGGCATCAGAAAAGTCATCTACTTCAGGATCAAAATTAATTTTGCTTAAATGGATGCCTAATCATATTGCAAGTAACCTCTCTCTTTTTGCGTGTTGTACCAATCTTATGAAATGTCTACGAGATGGCAGATAGGCGGTCTGATTTCAATAGACTACATGACTAAGGGTAGACACGAACATCAGAATACCATCTAAATGTAGACTAAAGACAACCATCTGCTGAAATACTATCCTCCTAACCGAATATCAACATCATAACATCTCGTAGCCTTATCTTTGCAACATAACACCAAATTACTCAGTTGCTAACATGATTGTAAAATATTATCCTATAGAGAGAACTCCACTATATCCGCAATCGATCAGTTCTCGGTAAATTGTTCGAGATTCCTCGAATCAGTAATATGAGTAAATAATTCGTTATTACGTAACTACTATTACACTCTAGAACACCGATGTTGAGAAACATGATATTACCCCTAAATCAATGAGGAAATCAAAATTAAATAAGAAAAAACTAATAATATTTGAGTCCGACACTAATCCAACGCTGAGAATTGTCGAAACAAGGCCGCAAAACATTCAAGGAAACCACAATCAACTTGGAAAACCCGAACCAAATCGATAGATAGATCAAGTAATCAGATGATTGACTCGGTTGAGCATGTAGCACCAAATCTCACAAACATATTCATATTTCACGCAAAGACGAGTGGTTTCAGAGAGGACGCTAATGCAGTCATTACGATTGGAAAGATAATCAACTTATAAATATCTCTGTTGGTGCGGCTAAAATGAAAGCGAAACAAAATGAAACTTGATTACCTTTCGAGTAATTCTTCAGATGAGATTTAATCAGAGCCTGGAGAAATAGAAAACCGACGTTCCTTTTTGCGACTCGGAGATAATTCTGTGAGAATCAGAGAGCGGAGATTTCAGAACCAACGAAATGCTACAGAGGGAAAAGCGGGTACGGGTTGGATTGGATCGGGCCGGGTTTAGGAGATTCTTTTTGGACCAATCCGGCCGGTTTCTGCTACCCGAGAGACCCGATTCAACCGCCCAAAACACAAGCAGCATTACATTTATATCGAACATTTTTTTACTAGGATTGAAAAGTAAAAATAAAAAAACATTTTTTATATATATAAAGAAAAAGAAAAATGATCCTATTGAGCCCAATTTCGCTCCACCCAAGAGTCTACTAGAGTTTAAGCCCATGGGCCTCAAGGCCCGTATAGTTCTCGCTAATGGGCTTGCTCCAAATTTGAGTTGGATTTGGTTATGATTTTAATTGCGCCATGCAAACATAGGAAGAAGTTTACAGTTAATTGTAAATTTATAACTATTTTTATGATTTGTAGATATAGAAAAAAACTAATGTCCAACCCAAATAAAAAAATAGAAAAGTCTATTGTACCGCTATACCTCAGTGATATATTTTATATTAATTTATTTCTTGGATTCATTTTCTCCTCTATTGCGTTTTGAAAATTATTAGGCCAAGTTTCAATAAAATAATATATGACGTTGAATTATAAAATGGTAGAAAATATGATATATAATAAGACGCTTATTAAGAGATTGTAGAAGACGAAAGCATAACCCTACCTACATTATTAGAATTGACAAACAATTTAATAAAATACCAACAATATATTCATTAATATTAGACATTAAAAGTAAATTTATGCTAACTTTGACCTAGAGTGAACAACATTATCACATTAACTCAAGTATTTATACATATATATCTTTAGAAAATGAGAGATTTTATTGTTTGTATCTCTGTTTGGAATATATCATCCTACAAAAAGTGGGAGAGAGAATTTAAACATATAAGAGGAGAGATACTAATAAATAAAACAAACTTTTTTTTTATTGCACAGTGAAAAATAATGGGTGCTCAAAGTCATGACTCATGATTATTTGTTTTCTTTAATTTACACACCTTTTAACCTCTCTAGCTCTTTTTTCTCTTTTTTTTTTCCCTAAGGAAAAAAAACAAAAAGAAATAGTTACCGAAATTCGTACATAAGCTTTTAATAAAGGATTGGATTAATTGTCCGCAAATCAAGGCTCAATAACACGTACCACTGCCTCCCTTTCCCTTCTTTATTTATGAGTCCGAGTGAAACCAATAAGAAAAAACAAAAAAGGAAAAAAATATTTTTTTTAATATGTCCTCAATTAGAGAAGTCGTAGTTTAGAATCCTTCGCCTCTGCATGTATTATTAGAAATTTATTGGGTTGACTATTATTATTAAAATTTTGATAGTATTTTAATTGTGTGAACAATAGAAAATTTATTTTTTTTATTAGGATATTATTTTGACGGTGATTTTAAAAAATCAATTATACTAAGATAGAATATYCTTTTTCAAAATGACCGAACAATATTTTTATTTTTAAATTACAARACACATCCTTTGGTTATAYATGGACCCTCCACTCACTTTTAAATACGCCCCACCCCCATGATTATAGGGACTTTTCTTCCCTCCACATCCCATATTAATATTTTAAACCCCTAGCCTTTTACAACCCYATTTGATTTCATCCCTCTTTTCTTCCAATAAAATATACTTTTTCATCTTTATACTTTAATATTTCTCTATCTATATATATAGATTTTTATTTTATTTTACTTTGTAACGATTTAGTTTTGACTTTTTTACAAACATACCTTGCAATTAAATTTTTGAGTTAAATTTTTGCTTTTAAGTAGTAACTTGTGTGTGAAATAGACAATCGTAGAGTCAATTTAAGATAAAGGAGACTAAATTTAATTTGTCGGTAATATCTAAGAAGACACCCGATATTATCGATATTTTATAGAGCGAACCAATTACATATCGTAAAATCCTTAGTGATAGATTTTCTACGTCGATTAAAGACGTGGATGGAGTTGATAGATTTTTCTAACGAAGATATCAGAGTTATATGGTTAGAAAAGAAGTTTTAAGGCTCTTCAAATATTGCTATTGGGACTTGAAAAATGTATTTTTTTTCCCTTTATTTCTTTTTTTTAAAGGCTTCACCTTTTAATATAGGCATGCAACCAAATGATCTCAACTTCTTCCTTCCCCATCCACTATGACATTGCTCATTTTTGTCTTCAATCATAATGCCCATTTCTTTTGTTTATATATTATTAATGTCTGCCTTCTCAGCTTTTACTTTTCATGTCTGGGTTTCTAACCTTTTTCTTCCTTTCATTAATTATTTGGTGATGTCAAGTTAATTCTGATTAGGGTAGAAGATTTCAAGTATAAATTTTGTTCGATGTTGGGTTATTTGTAAATTTAAGTTTGTGACGTTTTGAGTTTAATAGTGATCTAATGATCGAGCGAAAAATTAGCCACCGACTTGGAAAATAATTGTTTTTCCTAACTCCGTTAATCAAATAATTGTGTTTTTGTAGCTTTTGTGTAATGTCTTCATGTGGATTCAATAATTAATTGGTTATTATTAGTGAGTGTCCTACCTAATGACCTTCTTTGTCCCTAAGTTTCATTTGGATATGGCTAAAAGCAATATTCCCACAATTTATTTTCCGAAAGAACAAAAGGAAAAAAGAAAAAAAAAAAAACAAACATAACTCCAACTCACGTCTTTTCTAATGACAGGATCAATTATTATTGAGTTAAGCTCTATATTGGCCTCAAATTCATATTTTTCTTTGATATTATTTGAAATGGAGAGAAGACTACGACGACAACTTTTTAATATTAATTTATTTAAATAATCGAGACCACTGTGAATCATGAAATTTTGGAAAATGGCATTTTCAAGCCAGCATGTTGGATGCTAATAATCACGCGAGTCTTGTCTTATATATTGTAATTATTTGAGTTTAAACTTTAAAGTAAAAGAAATAAAGCTGAAATTATATATCCTTGTACGGAATTTCCATCTTTTCTATGCATATGCCTTTTATCCTTTTCATGGGAAGATTTCAAATTCTAATGGTTGGATTTCATAAGTCCAATAATCATTGTGTGTAGACAACATATTTGATCCACTATGATACTAAAATATATAACCTATTTAATTAAATTGAATTACACTTTAATTACATTATTAATTGCCCAAACTCCAAAGTATTTAGATCCACGACACATGTTATTTCTCTCGAATGTTAGTGGAATATATTCACCCAAAAAAAAACTTACAAGATTAATTATGATTATTTATCTTCTAAACTCCTTAATCTCATTTAGATTAAGCAAACAAATTAAATTTTTGGAATACTACTGAATAAGTTAAAAGACAATTTTCTCTTTTGCTTCATAGGTGTGCAATGTTTATTAGGTTAAATTTTGAGTGACCCACAATTTCAATGATTTTTGGTTTAAGCTTATTGTCCCTATGCAACATTTTAGTTACGAAAATAGATTATTCTCTTTAACGTATCTCGACTGGTTAAAGTACTTTATGTTCGATCAAAAGAGAGTTTATAAATTTCCACCCACTCGTAAAAGAAAAATCTCTATATGTGTGATCTTTTTTAAAAGGTTATTAATTCGATGTCCGTGCGTTTTGCTTTTTATCATTTTTGCATAACACATCCTCCTATTCTCCAATTTCACTTCATCAATATTTCTTACAATCAATCAATCACACCAAAGTTCATAGGAAAATGGTTTGAAAAGCTGGATAATCAAATTAATCCATTGTCATTAAGATATACAGTACCTGAAAATTTTAATTACAAAATCAAAAACCAATCTTATATTAGTCACTCCCCTCTACAAACCAAGTGATTTCATTTCTGTTCCACCACTTGCTCATTAATCTTGCTCTAAAAAACCCCCATTACAAAGATAAATAGAAAAAAAAAATCCCAAATTACTGCACATAAACAAAACCCAAAAACAAAAAAACAAAAAAAAAAAGAGCTTCTCTTCTTCTCTTCTCCTTTTTTCTTCCAACTCAACAAACGCCATTAGAGATGGAGTTTCGTCTCTTAATGGTATCAATATCAGTAGATTCGTACACAGGCAATCCAGTGGAGTAATAATCCAAATCATAAATCTGAAGCTCAAACAGATCAGAACTTGAATCAGTCTCTCCGCCATCATCGTCATCATCAATAATATTATCTATAATGTCATCAATTTTTCTCAGCTCAATTTCTTCTGCTACCATTTTCTCCACCCAACCCCTATCTTTCTCTCCACAATTCTTCTTCTTCTTCTTCTTCTGTTTCTCCACACAACCCGCCTCGTCTTTCCTTCTCTTCTCCTCGTCCACGCCGGGTTTCTGCAATGCCACCGCTGATCTTATATGTCGGTTCAACTTCGAAAACGACAATAGTTCTTTGTACCTCTTTGTCGGGGTTTGGACCTGATCACGCGGCGGCGTTCCGAACCCTGTGTTAAGAATACAAATAAATGATTAAATATTATATCTCACTTCTAAGACTAGGGTTATGTTACAATTACACAAGTTACTACTCTTATTATCAATTAATTTTGCGATGAAACTTTTGAATATCAACATCATATTAGAACCCAACGAACCATTTAATAAAAAAATGGAATTCGAACATTGATGAGTAAAAAAGAGTCACGATCTCGATGGATCATGTTACAGATCTCACGTTGAAAAGATAACAGAAGTTTATAATATATACGAGCTACTCCTCTCTTTGTTAATCGATTTTGAGAAGAAATCCCATAAATATTAATAGGTCGGTATAAGAACCTGAAGGAGGAGAGGAAGAATAGATGAACTTTGTATGATCTGAATGGCTGATGCTGATCCTTCTCTTGGAGTTTCTTCCTCTTGGGCTTTGGTGCAATTGTTCCATATCCTCCATGGATTGAAGGGAAGATTTGGGCTTGTTTTTCTTCTTAGAAGAACCAGAAGAATGGCTGAAGAGAGAGTTCAAAAAGTTGGCGAGTCTCCCGCCGGGGGAGCTCGGCTGCTGCTTCAAGTTCTTGTTGTGATCAATATCTTTCACAACTTGCTTTTGATCAACACTGTGAGAATTATTATGTTGGGGAAGATTAAGGATGTTCTTCACCTGCATGTCTAAGCTGATTCTTCCTTTGATCCATCCTTTGTGGTCTTTCTTCTTCACTTTCTGAGTGAACTTTGCAGCAGAAGCAGCAGCTTCGAACGCCTCGAGCTGATCCTTGGAAGCTCTCCTATGGTGGAACATCTTCTTGTTCATCATCTCTGCAAAGCTTGGAGAAAACTAGAGGGAGAGGGAAGGATTGTTGTTGAAGAATGTGAGGTGTTATATGGGAGATGAGTTAAGAGGAAGACCCACATGGAAATAATGGTGGAATTGAGGAGCAATAATGTGACTATGAGGAGGGTTTTTGTTGAGGGTTTTGGGTACCTTGGATTCTAGCAGTGGGACTTGCCTTTCAAGTGGGTGTTGGCTATGTGGGATATATTTTTATTTTATATACGTCTAAATTTTTGGTACGCTTGATGAGATAAATGTATTTGAAACTTTTTTCACCATGGATCCACTAAATGACAAAAGATTATATACATTGATTGATTAGTACTAATTTTTCATCCATGTACTAAAGAATTAAGCAAATATCTTAATTATATTAAGGACATGCATCATTGATTGATTACTCTAGTTATCTTCAATTGAAGGGCATCATCAAATAACCTGATACAATATGTATAACGTTGGATCGTTTTGATTCTAGCGAGATGAATGAAAAACATTTAATTTTCGAGAAAGATAGCGTATAATGTTGCAAAAAGTTGAAATGTAAGGGGAATAGGCCTACAAACACACAAATATAGGCAATTGAGATAAAGGGGGGACATGGGAAGAACACATGGGTGTGTAGTATATGTTGTGTTGTTGAAAAGGAAAGTTGTGTGTTTGTTGGGTAAGTGTGTATAAGTGTAATCTTTGACGCATAAAATGAGGGTGGCCCACTCTTATTTTGCTGCTCCTCTTTTGCGGGATGTTTGGGTGTGACACTTCTCTTTATGTTTTCTTTCTTTTTCAATTCGGTACAGATTATAAATTGGATTTGGATTTACCCCAAAAAAAACTTAGATGGTATTCGGGTTTGTTTCGTAAAAATCTAAGATTTTTATTAGATGGATGTTTGGATTCTCAACTTTGTTTTACAAGGATATAAGATACTCATGCATATCTCAAGATACCCAAATCTATACGGGAGGCATCTAAGATGTTTTAGATGCCATTTTGAAATATGGATTTTCAAAATCTCCTATTGAGAGTATCATCTCTTTACATTTTTGCCTTTCATTACGGTCTCGACTCTAACGAAATTAAAATTGGCCTTTAATGTTAGTTTTCAACTAACTCACATCTCATATATATGCAATGTCAGTTCCGCAACTRACATTGACTCAGGTGTCATCGGACCTATAATGTCATTAAATTAACTGACATTGTAGGTTTACGATGTCAGTTATTTCCATATGTCAGTTCTTAATCGACATTGACTTCATAGCCTTCGATGTTRTTCCCAGGTGTCATCCTTGGTCAATGTGATCTTTTTCAAAAGGGTTCTCCATAATAAATTATGTAAAACAAACATTAGTTTGAAAATTTTCCTACAAAACTATCTAAAATATTACATTTCTCAAAAAATAAACAACTCTTTTTGAGTTCAAGTCCTGGTGCCCTACCACATGCCCTTGACCTCCCCATCTCCCCTTCCTCGATCTATTACTACCATATATTTGTGTCTCTCAGGATAAATGAAATAAAATGGATAATTCTTATTAATCAAAATAAAAATCAAATCATATGTAATTTGTTTAGTTGATGATCAATAAGTCAAATATTGCAAAGTATTGCCCAAATAAGTGGTTGATGACTTTGTCATATTATTTCAAGCTGAACTTGTCGAAAAAAATTTATATAAGTGTTGGATTACAACAAATGTAGGGTGTTGGGCGTGGGAGTTGAACCTATATTTTTAAGAAATGTGAAAGCATATATACCAAAGAAACTGTAAGGTAAACGAGCATAATTTTTCAAAAACACAAAACTAAAAACGAGGCTATTATCAAATCGGGTGTTAGGTATTTATTTCTAAATAATTTCTCTTGGGGTTTTGTTATTTAAAGTTGGAAACCCAAAATTTGCTAAATTAAAGTACTTATTTTGTTGTTGAACTTGGGCTAAGCTAATTGGGAATGCTCTGAAAGGCCCAGACAAGCATGAACGGTCTTCTAAAGAGAGCATTGTTTATGGGCTTAATTAGGAAGCTAAGAGCCCAAATATCCATGACGAATTTGTTTTTGTGGTCAAATAATACCTGATATTTTATAAATGTCCATTTTTCTACCGTTTAGATATCTACATTTATAGGATTTAAATAAGTTTTGTTTTTTCTTTTYCTAAATTGCCCTCCATAACTATCCTTCTATATATTTATTATTATATTTTAGAATATATTATTTCCTTTTATAATTAAYGTTTATCTTGTATTTTAATAAGAAAAGTTTGATATCCATTAAAAAAATTCCCAATATTTTAGGTGGTGGGCATTCAAAATCTTGCAAATTTTCTCTAAATTCATACATTTTCTCCAATTTTATATGGCGGTCACAATTAAGAAATTTCCATATTTTTATTTTTTTTCAATACTGTGGGCTGTGACATTTTCATCTTTTTTTATGACTTTTTTTTTTATCTAGGCTACCAATTCATTAATCTTTTCAATATATTAATTAGGTTATATAACATATACCTTGTATTATTATATAGTTATATAAATATACCTCTTTCTTTTTATTATTCTCGGTTTATGTATATTGGGTTAAAATAAAAAAGCATCCACACTTAAAATTTTAATTATTAATTTAATATATATATATATTGTGAATAAAATAAACAAAATAGGATTATTTGATTTGTGAACAATTATTTTGGGAGTTGAACTGAAATCGAGACATATTCGGTGGAGACGTGTCGATTTGCCATGACAGCTGGAGTGGAGCATTGTCTTCAAATCACGTGGGCCCCACCTTCGCCAGATACAAGCGCCTGATTTGGACTGCCAGCCAATCACCACTCGACACGTTCTCTACACCCTATCATCTCCCAAACTCCCACTTCTTTATGCTTTCTCTCTCCTCCCCATCATATTACTTTCTCGTCCTTATATTTTTACCATATTATCTAAAATACCCCGCTTAACAAAAGTCAAATTTCCGTTATTTGGAATTTTGCTTTAATTTGCTCCATATTTCTTCGGCAAAATTAGAAAATTGTTCCTTTTATTTTTGGAACTGAATTGAAAAAAAAATGGAAATTTTTTTATGAGCGATTTCTATGCTTAATTGGACCCAAAATGATTGAGTTGGTTTGTGATTTATATATGACACGAGTATAATTGATGGAATGGAGGAATATTAATCATTGTATTGTAGTATATCTATATATAGAGGGGAATATTAAAAATAATTCAAAATTACTTTGTTAGTATTTTCTCCTAAAACATATTAATATGAAAGTATTTTATTTGAAAAAAAATACTACTCTTAAAACCACTCTTTAACTCAAGAGTTGTTTTAATTACCTATTTAAGCATCAAAACAAAACAACTATTTTTTTTTTGAAGTATTGTCGTCATTATATTAAATAAAATCTATTAAATAATTATTAATTGTTTACTATCACGTATATATTTTCTGTATTGCAATGATGTATGTTTTTTGTTTTTTGTTTTCTTTTTTTTTTTAAAAAAAATCAAACAGGCAATGATAATGTGCAAGAAAAACGCACAAAATCCAACTAAAAACTTAAATAGTCTGACACAAAATTAAGATGGGTAAAATGGGAAAAAATGTAGCATATGACATTTATAAATATATGATGAGGATGATTAGTGTGGAAATGGTTTAAATGCATGCATGAAAAAGATTGGACCTTTGAACGATAACAACAAGATTCCTATTTGACACTACTCCAATATCATCACTAAGATATATATTAGTGGCCCATAATAATTAGGGCACTATTTTTTAGGGTCAAGTTGTTTTACTTTTATAGCATGCTTTTGAGCATATAATTAAAAAGAAAATTGAATTCACCCTATAATCAATCCATATAAAACTTTAGTTTAGTACCAATGATTTAACATGACATTGAAATAAAATATTTTTTAAAGAATTAAAAAATAATTTATCATGATTTATTGACTAGAATTTTTGTAGCTAGCGACGATTACGAATCCGAATCGGGTCTAGCCAAAGAAGCATATTTGAAAGTAAATGTCTATGGTACTTTCTCATGGTATAGGGTTGTCTAGTAGCGTGGGTGAATCCAAAAACCTAAACACATGAAGGTCTTGTGCCAAATTTGTGTCACGACATTGCTTTTTAACTAGGTCTTTTCTATGCTTCTTGTTTGCTTCATTGAAGGGGAAGAAGCCAAGAAATGGAAAAGCAAAAAAGCAAATTAGGATAGAAAGCAAAACATGACAATAATGTATTTTTCTTTCTTTCTTTTTCTTTTTTCTCCTTGGATATTAATATACTATAAATCTATTTTACCTAAGGCCCTGGGCAGCTTCATTGACAAGGGCATGAAGTCTTGTAGTTTCACTTACCGTGACATATTTGTGTTCAAACATTCGAGTGAGCTTAATATATACCAAAAAGAACCCGCTTTGAAACCAGGAATAACGTTGCTCGTGAAGCAAATAACCGCATCTACGGTCAAGTTAATTGGGAGAGAATCAACCGATACCTTTTATGGAGCAATTCATGCATCATTCCTAAATGTTGCATTGAACTCTCCGTTTGTAGTGCGCTCTCTAAGTGTGATTGTTCCCTCATTCTTCCTTTACCATGACAAGTTTTTGTGAAATAACTTCGATAAGAAGAAAAGAAAAGGCGTTAGGAAAAACCTTCATGGCCCAATCCATTATCACACTCTAAGATCCTTTTTCAAACCTACTTCCAACATATGCGTGTTTAGTTCATGAAAAGTTTCAATTGCTTACCTTTAGTGATGATCACTATGTTAAACGTGATATGCCTAAAAAAGAACCCGAAGAAATCAACTAAATCGATTGCCTTAGTCCGGTAAATTTGATCAATTTTTCAACTTATCTAAAACAAAATTACACTTTTACGTTCTACTGTCTATTATTACATCATATCATGCCAATACTAAAATTTGACCAAACAAATAGGTAAGAGTAGAGATTAAATAGAATTTGAATATTAAGCTTTTTGATAATATTAAATGTGTCACATTAAATGAACTTTCCTCTCTCTCAATGTTATTTTTTTTTTCAGGATAAAAGAAGAGATTGAGAATCAAAACATTTGGCCAAAGTTTCAAACTCTTGAGTCTTGACCTAGTTTTTTTCTTTTCCAACGTCAATCACCCAAAAAGGTCGAATTTGGAATGGGATCATACATGTAATACAAATTTACCACCCAGCCCATGGGCGTTATCTCTCTAGCCGAGCCCATGACACTGTAATATCAAGATTTCCTCAGGGGTGGAATCGTCATAACACAAAAGTGAACTGAGACAACTTGTGGTGGCATGAGGGTCATCCCCACTCAAACGTCGACACGTAGTAACCCAAAAAGTTTCAAACGGTTCTTAAGGATTTCTCCCATCATCTTAGGGCTCCAACCCTGACAGATCTGACAGTGGGCCCATGTAATTATTTTTCATTTTTCATTTTTTTAATTTCTTAAACAGTTAATAGACTAATTAATTAGTTTCACTTATGACGTCACAGCTGTTTTTTTTGTCTCGAAGATCACACCCTATTTATTGATGTAATTGCCATTTTGTGATCATAAATCCAAGGCAACAAACTTGAAGCTATATTAATATATATATATAGAAACTTAAAAGGAAAAAGAGAATCCAATTTTAGTCCAAAGTTCAAATCAATTAAAACAAAAATAAACTAAATTCATAAGTTAAATTTTGTTTCCAAAATAACACGTCACAATTAAAAGGTAAGAAAAATGTAAAAATACCTTCACTATTAGGCCTAATCATTTCATTTGAGATTTAATATACCACACATATGATTACTACTTAGCGAACCAGTGCATGAGCACTTTTGTTTGTATTATTCTTGAAGAGAAGAGTCTTAGATTGAAGAGACGTAGATATAAGAATTTGAACATTCACCCTCTAAGAGAGGGTATAAATACTTTAACCACTAATCTACACTCAAGTTGTCAATTAGTACGAAGACATATATGGAAATATGATATTTATTCGTTTTGAGCTTAAACGACCCATGTGCGATTTTATATGCTCGAGATTCTATTGAGAAATTAATAGAGGTGTTATATTCTTATATACCTAATATCTTCTCAATTAGTTAAGATGGTGAGAAAAAGGAGGATATATTTATATAGTGAGAATGTATGCTACAGCACCCACAAAGTTAAAGGGGGTTGTGGGATAAAGGATTATTCTTCTCTCTCTCTCATGAGTTTGAGTTTGTTTGTGTGTGGTTTATAAATAGGAGAAAGTGATGAGAAATGGGAGAGAAGGGAGATAATAATATAAATTAAGTAGTAGTAGAATTATGGGAAGAGGGAGAGTGGAGCTGAAGAAGATAGAGAACAAAATAAATCGACAGGTTACGTTCACCAAGAGGAGAAATGGGCTTCTTAAAAAGGCCTACGAGCTCTCAATTCTCTGCGATGCCGAAGTTGCCCTCATCATCTTCTCCACTCGCGGCAAACTCTACGAATTCTCCAGCTCCTCAAGGTCAACCCAACAAAACAAATTAAACCTTTTTTTATTATTATTTATTAGTATTTTTTGTATTTTATTTTAGTCCTCTCAGATTTTGATGGGGTTTTCGAGTTTGTTTTGCAGTATAGCCAAGACTTTGGAGAGGTATCAAAGGCACAGCTATGGCGCATTGGAACCCTCCCACCATCCCAAGGACACTCAGGTCATTTCCCTACCCCATCCACCCCCAAATTCATAGGGTATTTGCCTCAATTATGTGTTTCTGTCGTGTCAAAAGTTTTACTTTAAATCTTCGGCATATCCATCTAACCCTAGTTAACACTTGTGTTAATTTTGAGAATTGATTAAGTGGTAATTGGACTCTACTCCTTCATTTGAGGTCGAATGTTCAAATTCTAGCTCGTATCTACAATGTTTTTTTTTTTTTTTGTTGATTATGAGAGAGATTCCAATTTTTGTCAATTAAAATTAAAGTTGTAGAGTTGAAATGATAGGACAACCAATTTTGTAATTTAGGAGCATTTTATACAACTTTATAAGTTTTCTTTTAGAAATATTAATTATTGGTTATTTTTTGAAGCAGAGATGGTACCAGGAGTATTTGAAGCTCAAAGCAGAAGTGGAATCCCTCCAGCATTCTCAGAGGTTTCTTCCTTTTTTTTCTTTTTTTTTTCTTTTTTTTTGGGGTTAATTAGTGTTTGTAAATATATATAGACACATAATATCAAAATAAATATATTATTTGTGTTTTATAGGCGATTTCTTGGGGAGGAATTAGATGATCTGGAGACCAAGGAACTTGACCAACTTGAGATCCAATTAGAAATGTCTCTGAAGCAAATCAGGTCCGCAAAGGTATATATAAATTCTGGTATAAATAATTAAAACTATATAATATAAATTCTGTGTATGATTAAATTGGGGGTGTTTATTAATTTTGCTGAATTAATGAACTTTTTTGCAGAGTCAAACGATGTTTGATCAGTTATCTGATCTTCAAAAAAAGGTAGTCCTTTTTTTTTTGTTTATTTTTGAGAAAAATTAGACATTAATTCATATAATAGACTGGACTGATTTATTTTCTCTCCTCTGATTTTTGTAGGAAGAGTTGCTGCTGGAAACAAATCAAGCTTTGAGGAGGAAGGTATATCGAGTAATTAAAGACACCAATTAATTAAATCAATTACCTGTTCTTTTTTCTTATTATTTTTTAATTAATAAGTTAGAAGTGTAGGGATATTTTGATGTTATAATTATATAAACATCATAAAATAAATATGGTATTTTCAAATATGACATAAAATTTAAAGCTTAACTTAAACTATGTGGTAATGAGAAATTAAAACTATGTTGTATTTAAAATAATAATAATAATAATAATAATAATAATAATAAAAAAAGGGTGTGACATTTTACAGAAACACATGTTAATTTAATATTATTTAAATATTCAAGAACGATATAAATATCGAAGTTAGAGTTAACATAAACATAGCTTAGCAGTAATTTGATATATACTTATTCCTTGCGGTTGAATTCGTTGAATTTGTTGTTATTAGAAAATATATATTGAAGTTGGACTGCATTCGCCTCTAAAATCAGTGGTAATAAAAATGCCCCTTTTTTGTAATTTAATAAAAATTATATCAAATTGTAAGAGTTTAAGGCTAATTGTATATTATCTTATTGGGAAAAAATGCATGATTAATATATAACTGAAATTAATTTTAGTTAGAGGCAATAGTCAGTATAATTGACCCAAAAAAATTATATATATATATATATATATATATATATATATATATATATATATAAAGATATCGTGTGATAATTGTTATATTTTTTATTTTGAAAATTTAGTTTATAAATAGTATATTTTCATTCCTTATTTCTATGTTTTGTTGTCTACTTAATTTCTATTTTTTTTATTTAAGTCAAATTTTGAAGACTAGAAAAAAAAAGGTAGATTTTGTTTTTAAATTTGGCTAAGATTTTAAATTTGTTTTTTTTAACAATTTAAAATGTGTTTTTAAAGAATGATGAAAAAATATACCAAAGAAATAGTTAGAAAGCAAGTTTAATTCTTACCATAGAAAATTAACAACAAAATTGTTATTCCAACCAAACGTAAATTAAATTACAATAAATTTAATTTCATATTTCCACATTTCACTTTATGTGTGGGATTGAGTACTAACATAATGTATAATATATGAATTATTAATATGAAATAAGAAGGAAATAACTCAACAAAGTGCAAAATTCAAAATTCTATTACAATTTAGGAGTGCTTGACTCACATCACACAGGAAAGATATGTTGATATATGTACATTGCATTATCCCAAACTATAGATTTATAGTCTCATCAATTACATTAATTATTTATAAACTCGAAGTCAATTAAACTTAGAAATAGTGGTAAATATGACAAAAACATTTAGTAAAATTAGTAAAATAGCAACCACGTTTAGTTTTTTCAAATATCGAACTTAAAAGAAATGGAGGTCCAATTTAAAAATGATAAGTTTACTAAAATGATGTAATGCATATKTAATATATCTAACTACTAATATGTATATATGATCTACTACTATTGATAGGATTGTTTGTGCAAATATGTATGTGATATACATCTAATATACTACTGACAGAGTATCTGATGAAATTTTTTGCTATATTTGAAAATTAAAAAAACAGGTGACATATTTTAAAATGCATAAAATATTTCTACCACTGATTTCAATTTCCGAAATACTATGCATAAATATTTTCATGAACCCACCAAATCCATCAAACTCAAGATTTTCTTACTAGCCATAAATTTTTATAATTATCTAATTTTTTAGTCGAAAACAAATTAATTTTTTTCCTTTGAATGGGCAGTTGGAGGAAAGTAATGCAGCTCTTCATTGGACATGGGAAGCTTCAGATCAGCACAGTTTGCAATACAGCCGACAAGCTGAGGGCTTTCTTCAACGCAATAACATTGTTGCATTGGAAAATAGGTAATTATATATATATATATATATTCTCTACTATATAGATAGGAGCCCAGCTATAAATTCTTTTCCATTCTCAAAATTTAGATGATTAAATTAGAGGAATTAAAGAAACCTTTTTAAGTCATTTATGGTAACGTTTGCTTTTCTTGTTTCTCGTTTTTAATTATTTTATTATTAAAAGACCTAAGTATTTGATAATATTTATTTTGCTTGTTTCTCGTTTTCTCTCTCAAAATTGTAGAAATTTTGAAAACAACAAGAGTAAATTTTTTGTTACATTTTCTATTTGTTCCAAAACATAAATAAAAATATAGTTTTATCGTTCTTGAATTCACGTGGACGTTGGAGTCATATGTGTAATTATATATATTTTTTTTTGTTCAAAAAGAGGAAATATATGGAAACGTTATTGTAGCCCTTAATATCGTCCTAGTTGAGATGGGGTAAATCTTTCCTTGTTCTTGAACATAGAGCTATAAAATAATTAAGACTAAATTATAAAAAATAGTCCTGAACCTTATTACCTGTTTTCAAAAGTCTTTCAATCATAAACCTTTATAAAATATTATTTTAAATGGAAAATTGATATGACAAGAGATATAACAATTAACGTAGAAACTTACCTGAAGATAGGAAATATAGAAGATGCTATCATTTTTTAAAATAAAAATTGTGGGTATAACTTGACATTTTGTCCCTTTAGAAACGGCCTTCTTTCCTATTTTCTCTCTTCAAATTTAATTCAAGAAATCTTTGCCACATTGCTTCAAATTTTAAATTTTTTCGTTCAAATCATTAGCAGATATTTGTTGATCTAAGGATATTTGTTGAAATGTTTATAAAAGGTGAAAGATAATATTGGATAAAGAATATATGTACTTTTGAAACAAGTACTTGACAGACATTTTGTTGTAATTTAGCCTAAAATTAAAACGATTTGATAAATATATATTTGACAAATAATTTGGGTTTGTTTCTTAGTTACCATCCTGCAGAAGTTTCAAATCAAGAAAATGGCATAAACTCTGGGCCAGAACCAGAAGCTGCTAGTGGGTTTCCTTCACACTGGATGATGCTTTGATCTTCACAAAACAAAACCAATTAATACTTTATAATTTCAACCATATATATTCAATATATATCACAACAATATTATATAATAATATATGAACCAAATCTCTCACAGGATGTCACCCATTTGCATCAATTGTTCATGTGTTCTTTCTTCTTTTCAAACTATTATTCTCAATTTGAGCCTAAAACTCATTTACTTTTTTCGCGCTCTTCGATTGAAATGTATTGTGGGAGAGATTTGATCTTGGTTGAGAATATATCGAAGAAGATTAAATTTATCTTATCTTATATTAGTATAAAATTTTAAGTTTAACGATGATTTATTTCCATTTTTTAATTTTAAGAGGAGAAACGACATGATTATAATATAATTTTTGCTTGAAACAGAAACTATTTCACTCAGGGGAGAGACATTGAGTAACATACCTACCAAAGAAAGTTAGAAGAAAAATTTCCAATCAAGCAAAATATTGAGATATCATAATTACAAAAAAGATGTAGTGGTTTTGATGATGTTGTCCCAAAGCTGCAGATTTGATCCAAAAGTATTCATAAAAGTTTCATTGTTTCTCTCCAACTAGAATAGTATTGAATTAATTAGTTATTATTATTTTTTGACATATGTGAGTGTTCCGATCAACTCGAACATTATGACCAAACTCACGAGACAACCGTCTTACTCTACTACATTTTATTATTAAGGAAACACATAAAAAATTAATTCCTAGCATCACATCAGGTTTTTAATCTATTCCCTACAAAAGCTTTTGATTTACCTTTTGAATTATTTATTTATTAGATCTCTAAATTATAATTGTCAACGGGAGAACTTTTTTAATAACTAAATTTATGATCTTATCGAATTCTTTATCGATGTTTATTATTATTATTATTATTATGACAGGCGATGACTAAATTAAACCTTATATCTTAATTTTGATGTGACCAAAATTATTTTTCAAAGAAAGTTATATGACCACACTAAACATTAATTGTAAATTACAAAAATATTAATGAATTTATTGGTGATGATAATTATATATAAAAAGAAAAAAAAATTACCATCCATTAATTAAAGAGGGCAACTCATTTTTACTATAAATGTAGTCAAAACCTTCCACAATAATTCAAGAATCCAAGGCATCATTTAATAAGATGAGCAAATATTGGTTCCACCATGTGTGATGGCATGGTTATATGATTTTCCTAGCTAGTAACTATAGACTTATAGAGTTATGAGCTTGTAAGTAATTATGGACTATTTTAAAATACTCTTTATAGTTTCTCTCAAAAAAAAAAAAAAAACTCTTTATAGTAATGTTTTTAATTGAAAACAATCCTTTGCTACCAACATTTTTAGTAAATATATACATCGTAACTACAAAAGTGGATCGATTTGAAAGTCAAATTGTGTGGCTGCAATTTCTCTATCCTTCCAAAAATAATGACGTAGTTTTATTTGATGAGCCTTGGAACATATATAGCTATTGTGCTTGAGCCATATAAGATAATAAGATCGCTATTTTTTACCTCCATAAGTCGCATATTGAATTTGTGTAATATAAGATATTTGTAAAGCCAAATCTATATATTCATTTGATATTCTTAAACTTCTTGAAATTCTCATTTTCCAACCTTAAATATATATTAACTTCCTACAAATTACTACTGACAAGGACAAGGACATAACTTAGCAGTAATTGAGGTCAAAAGATCTCCAATATCTTCAAATTGTCATAAAAAAAATTCTTATAAATTACCTACTATACAAAATTTGACTTTTTAAATTTGTGAACCAAAAATTTCATTCTTTAAAAGTGGCTTCAAAATGTTTAAAGCACTTTATTATATACATAGCCAAATATATCAATAAAAATAAATAGTGCTTTTAAGTAGAGAAAAGCACTTTTCAACATTTCCAAAAAACTATCCAAACCAGGCATTGGATTTTCCCTAAAACTAGGCTTCTTCTTTTTCTTCCGTTTCTATTTGTGCATTTATCTACCTTCTTTTTGTCCTTTACTAATTTAAGGAAATCACATGTGTATAATTGAATGTGAATTTTTTTTTTTAGCACATTTAACATTCATGTGTTATCTCTTTCACTCTTTCCATTATTGTTCCCCATCGATCAACTTTTCGTAGACCACACAATTAATTCGTTCTTCCATATTAGATATTTTATAAATTATTAAATACTTAAGTTTTGAGTTCATTGATGATTTAATCGTGTTTAAGAGGTTAAGAGTACAAGTTTTTTTAGTTCAACATCTAACAATGATGGAGGATTAGAATCTTCGACCTCATGTTTGGTTTTTTTTTTTTTAATTTGGTTACAATTTATAGAAAAATGTCTCTTCAGCTTGAGTATTCTACTCAAGTTAAAAAATTGATGTAATTATGAGATTTTGAATCATAAATTTAAAGAGAAGAAGTTGTTGGGAGAGTGACATTTTGGGGATTGCTTGCTTTTCCAATATGTAGTACACAAATATCCAAACAAAATTAATGCACTTTAAGAGAATTTATATATCAACTATTTCATTCATTACAATAAATGATAAATACAAAAGCAGCCATAGCCATATATGAATCGGAACATATCTCAAAATATCATACCCACTCATATTCCCTCCATGGAAAATATTTAATTACACTTTACTAGAAGAAACTTACAATTAGGGGATATATATATATATATATATATATATATATATATATATTAATTAATTAAAGAGGGAAATGATCTTTTTTATTTTTTTTATTTTATGGAATTGATATTGTGTGATTTATACTAATGGATCCCTATAATCGAGGTTGATTGCATGAACTGAGCAACATTGTGACTAGCACAATACTCGAATAGAAGACTTCATGGTACAAGTGATACCACGCGGTCCCATTTCCTTGCCACACTGTGCCATCTAAGGGACAAAAATGGTCGATATAATTATAAAGGGTTAATTTTAAATCTACTCAAAAGTTGAAGCTAGCATATTAGGGTATATTATTTAGTCTTTTACATCTTCAATATGACATACTTTTCAGGAAAAAAATTACTGTGTTTTCTAGAATTTAGTATTTAAAGCTAATTTTTATTGGTTGGTTTGGTAGCTAAAAATTGAGTTAATTGAAATAATTTTTATACACTCTCAATTATGTGTGGGCATTTCAACTTTATTAAAATAATTAAAATGGCTGCATTTTTCCATAATTTAGGACTTGTGGGGATAGCAAAATTTCATTCAAGGCAATATAAATGTAAATTAAATCAATGAGAATTGAGATTTAAATACAATGAGTCATCGTACAACTACAAATATATAATTTGTACCAAATGTTGGTGCAAATAATTTATAATTTTGATATCTTCCGATTCCATTATGTAAAGGAATTGAAAATTAAATCAATTATTTTTTGGGCATGTACGTTTGGATATTCTTGATTTTTTTTTTTAACTATCTTAACAATTTATTGCTAATAATTTCTTTGTTTTTCCTACCTACAAATTATTTCTAAAATCTTAGGCAGTTTTCAAAAGAATAACACTCTATTTATATATATATATAAAAGAAAACCTAATATTTTATTCTATTTTAGTTATAACCATCATGATGCCGTGTGGTTTACACTGCTAGCTTGAATGCAAGACCCTATGATAAATGATACCGCAAGACCCAAGACCCTTGTCACTGCGTTCTCTCGTAGAACAAAAGCTTGTTAATATATCAAAGTAGACTCTTTAGACATGATCTTGAAATAAAGTTTTAGCTACAATGCTCTCACACTCTCTGTTGTCTTGTCATCACGACTTTCTTCTTCTTTTAGATATATTGTAATTTAAGACCCCTTATTCCACTTGGGGTGACAGTGACTGTGACTGTGAGGCATATATACAATAACATTCAACACAAAGGGTTATACTTATACTTCTAGGGTACCCTAACAGTGTAGGGTTGGGCATCATGTACAAAAATAAAACCCCTCCAAATAAATAAATAAACAAATATAAAAACTTAACTCAATTATGGGATGTGGTCTACAGGCCATAAACACCACTCTCCATAATAGAAAAAGAAAAAAAAAGTGACCCCCACCCCACAGGTTCTGTTGTGTGTATCTCAGTTGTTAAATTGTAATCTCCACATGAAAATTGAAACCCAATTCAGATTACTCATCTCATTGCCCTATCAGCTCTCGACAGCTCTTCAAGAAAACCACAGTGGTTTTTCCCAAAACCAGAAACCAGCCATTTCATTCTATATAAGACCTCAAAACTGCCCCCACAGGCCAGGGCAGGCCTTCTTTCTTTCTTTCTTTCTTTGTGTTCTCTAGTCTGAGCTTCATAATTTGGGGAAATAAAAGTGAAAGTTATGGGAAGGGGTAGGGTTCAGTTGAAGAGAATTGAGAACAAAATAAACAGGCAAGTAACTTTCTCGAAAAGGAAAGCTGGGCTGCTGAAGAAGGCTCATGAGATCTCTGTTCTGTGTGATGCTGAAGTTGCTCTCATTCTCTTCTCCCACAAAGGAAAGCTCTTTGAATACGCCACTGATTCCAGGTCAATTTCCTTTCCCTTCTCTTTCTTTTATTTTAGGGTTTTCAAAACACAGCCCCAGATCTTCTTTTCTTTTCTTTTTTTGCCATCTGACACTTCCCTGTAATTAAACTTTAGACATTTGGGTGTGGCTTAATTTAATTTCCTTGCTCTCCCCTTCTCATCATTTCTCTGACTTCTCACTCCCACTTAACACCCACTTCTTTAAAACAACTCGATATCGTCGTAAATTTATGAATCGAATCGTAGGTTCAGTGGTGATTTAACACGATCCATCTTAGTACATAATGAATAACCATACTTTTTTTACTTTTTTTTTTCATTAGTTTGTTTATGGGTTTTATACTTCTTTTTGTTTAGGGATCGAGATGGAAACGTTTTGGAGTGGGAAAGTTGGGTTTTTTAGGGCAAAACCTGTAGATTTCTCTCTCTCTCTCTCTCTCTCTCTCTTTTTTTTTTTTGGTTTGGGTTTGATGCCTTGTTTGTGTAAAGTAAAGTAGATTTGGTATTGCCCCATGAGGGTAGGTTTGTACTTTTAGAACAGTTGTGGACTTTTTTTTTCTTTCTTTCATGGAAATGGGGATCCAAAAAACAGTTCTCTCTGGGGATTTATTTTGCTTTTCATGTGTGGCTAGAGATCAAAATGGTTAGAAAACTGAAGAGAGACTGGTTTGGTATTGACTTATAACCCTAACTTGATGTTTTAATTCATATATATATATATATATATATATTGTTAACCGATATATATAACGATTCTAACCTATATTTTTTCAGTGAGTAAATAAAAATAAAAATATATTATTGTATTTGAAATAATTATGTTATGGAAAGGTATAGTATAAATTCATTTATTCTGAAAGCTAGGGTGTAAGAATAACTATGAAAAATAAACTTAAAAACAGAACAGTAATCTAGTTATCTTAGATATGTTTTCATTTTTTTTTTTGCTCCTGATTCTTTATATATATATATATATATATATATATATATATATATGGTTTTTGTTTGCTTTTTTATTTTTCTCTATTTAGAAGTTCGAAATGCCTTTTTGGTAAGAATTCCTATTTTTGTTTATTGTTCCCTAAAATCTTTCTATTACAGAGATGTTACTTTCGTTTGAAAACTAATTTTCAGAAATAAAATATTCAAAATTCCTTAGGTTTGATATTAATTATAAAACAACATTATAAAAATAGATAGTTTATAATGTTATGAAATATTAAAACTAGAAATTGGAGGCAAACCTCTAGTTCGGAGATTTAATCCTCACTACGAATATTAATTTTAGATGGGAATGTAGCAACACGAGCATAACTTAGTTATCTTACTCATTTTTTAGGGTTAGGGAGATTTAATCTCCCATCTCCCCATTTCTTATACTAAAAAAAATGGAGAGCGAGTTAGCAAGGATTTTGTTTGGCATGATTGTCAAAACGTTTCAATTTTTTTTTATAAAATAAAATCAGATACTTGTTTAATAAGTATTTATCCTTGTTCTTTTTTGTTATTTTTTATGCGTCAAAAAGCATAATAAATATAAACATATTTATCAACCAATTCTTTCTTCTGAAAAATGAAAGAAACATTGCTCTTATTATGTCTTTTTTAAAAAATTTATTGGTTTTTGGAGGAATGAGAACTTCATTAATGTAATATTACTTTATTAAAAATTTATAGGTTAAAAAAGATGAACTAGCACTTTTATTAATGTTTTCGAAAAATTGAAAATAAGGAATCAAAATTTTTTTTATAGATATTGTGTAAATTTTTTCGAACAATTCTAAAATATGAGAAAAAAAAACTATCACAGCATACATATTTCTCAAAAATTAAAATAAAAAGGAATAAATATTAAACGAAACTATTACCAAACGATACTTAAACATCTTTCCTTACAAAACATACCATAATTGTTTAATTTAATTTGTGAATATGTATTTATTCATCACCAACTGAATTGTTTGGGATCTCATACTCCTCCCCTTTACAATCTACCACAATATAACATAACATTGAATAATATATTATCTTGTCTCATCACCACTACTTCATTTTTCATACTATTATAGTACTAGAAATTTTAGGAGAAATGCAATTAAGAATAGAGAAGAAACCCTAACCCTATATGATGATGAATTAATGAGTGTATTAAAGTAAAGTAACACGAAGGTTTAATTTTTTCCCAGAAAAAAAGGGGAGAGAGAGATTGATATATGATATGATGGGGGAAGGGGAAAGTTGTTATTGTTGTCTAGGAAAAGACATGATATAAATAAAACAGTAACATTGGTGTTAATATGCTTGAAAAATGTAGGCCCAAACTTTCAAAATTTTCACTTTATTTGTAAAATATGTGACTGTCAACTCAACTTAAATCACCTCACACTGCAAACAGTTGCTGGTTTTGATGTACTATATATATTAATGGTTGCTTCTTGTTTGAGAGATACTCACACATCACATTGGAATTGATAGTCCACACAAGAGAAGTAGAGGAGATTATTCAGAGATAGTACTGTTCAATAGGGACACAATTTGGCCCTAGGTGATACTATTGTTATTATTATAATATCATTTTTGTTTGTTTTGGGTGATATTCTTTTTAAGTGGGTTTTGGGATTTGTTTGTGATGTTATGTTTTCAAAATTATATTCATTGCTACCAATTGAAGCCTGAATAAGGGGGAATGGTATGGTAATTGTGATCAATTAGAAAATAAATCTTGTAACGTTTTGGTTAAGTTGGGGCTTTTAGTTGTTTTTTTAATATCCGTAAGTATTCGGACCAGTTTGCATGCACATTCATTAATCTCAAGAGACCAGCTTCCTAATCCTACTACATTCTTTTTGTTGCCAAGAAAGCTCGTAAGATATGAAACTATAGTTAGGTGGAGGTGGCCACCCTATGATTTGAACTCGTTCTCTCTAGATTCTTTCGAATTTACTTTGGTCCTTTCATATCAATGGCCCAACCATGATGGTTGAAGTAGTTTGGCTCCAAGTTTCTTTAATGCGAAACACTCCCATAAAAAAATAATAAAAAAAATTACCATATAAAGAAATTTGAGTAATATGATTATGGCTCCTCTTTTGTACTAAATTCACTAAAACCCTCTTTGGTAAACTCATTTGTATTAGGACTCAACAAGTTAATTGATGCCAATTAATTGGAGATTATATATTCTTAGCATTATTATTACTGATGAGTTTATGAAGTTTATGGTGCAGCATGGAGAAAATACTTGAACGATATGAGAGATATTCTTATGTGGGAAGGCAGCAAATTGCACTTTCTGAAACTGAATTTTCTCAGGTTCGACAAATTAGAGTTAGAAACTGTAAAATCTTTTAACTTTTTTATATAATTTTTTTAATCTCAGACGAACTAGAGACTAATTGTCCCTCTCCCTTTAATCTTCGCTCCGATAGAAAGTGATATTTACTGTTGCGTGTGCTGTGCGCGTGTTTCTTTTTCCAGGAAAACTGGACGCTGGAATATTACAGACTCAAGTCCAAGGTCGAGCTATTACAAAGAAACAACAGGTAATTTTACACTCTTACGATATTTTGTCGATATTTTTAATGATGGAAACATCGATGATTGTTCGTTTGTCGTTTTTGTGTTTTGGTTGAAAGTCATTATATGGGAGAAGATTTGGACTCGTTGAGTGTCAAAGAACTGCAGAATCTGGAGCAACAGATTGACACTGCTCTTAAACACATTCGTTCAAGAAAAGTATGGCCCTTTTAATTTTTTATGCTGCCATTTTTGTTTGGATTATTCTTTCAAATTTTTTTTATTTATAACATATAATGTTTTCTGATATGAATTATTGGATTATTTTCCAGAACCAACTTATGTATGATTCCATCTCTGCACTTCAGAGAAAGGCAAGCAAACGCTCTATTAATTCCTCTCTCTTTTTTTTTTATAAATTTATAAGTAGTTCAAATTCCATTATTTTCTGGTTGGTTTTCTACACATTAATTCCATATTTATTGCAAATTACAGGAAAGGGCAATACAGGAGCAAAATGCCTTACTCGCAAAGCAGGTCAGATTTGCCTTATATTTGCTCTTGTTAAAAAATTTGAAACAAAAATGTGGTTTTTCATTCCAACACTTAAGTGTTTGGTTATATTTTCTTGAGAGTGATTTAACTCATTAGGTTTGTTTTTGATTTGCATTAGGGTTTTAAAATGATTATCTAGTGCATGTATTAAACTGTCGTAAAGTGTAGTTTGAAAGTGATTCTATAAATTTATCTTCAAAAAAAATAAAAATCACTTAGAAATTTTATGTCAAACACCCTGTTGTAGCACAACTGAATTGGTTAAGACGTATACATTCGACCAACAGGTCGGTTGTTCGATCCTAACCCTCCAAGCTGTTGAATAATTTACAAAAAGTGTTTCAGTTGAGTAGTGAGGTTCTTTGTTCGTAGGTTATAACACAACGTTTCGATGTTGTGTTAAATTTCTAAACTCATAAGTGGGAAGTGTAATTAAATGTGGCATTAACTTATCCATTAATTTAATGGCTCTTCTAGATCTGTGCATTTTACTTACAATTTTTTTTTTTTTGAAACAAAAGATAAAGGAGAAGGAGAAGAGTGTAGCAATGGCTCAGCAGGCAGAATGGGAGCATCAGCAACAGCAGCACCATGGTTACAGTGCTTTGTCATTCTTATTCCCAACACCTCCTCATCCCTCTCTAAACATTGGGTAATATAAAGTTTTCAACCGAAACCAAAACAATAGCTTCCATTAATTGTTCTAAAAATCTCAGGCCTATGATATTATAGAAATTACACATTCTTCTGAAATTCTGCACTGGATTCAACAGGCTTGCAAGTTTTGAGGGTAATCAATGATTCCACGATCAACACGTTGATCGGGGAGTTTCAGAGAAGGGAGCGGTGGAGGAATCGACGGTGTCGTCGGAGAGTTATTAAGAGTTTGAGAGGAAGATGAATCATATATAATAATGCAAAATGCATGGGAGTTAAGCTTTGTTTGTGTAATGGCCATATGGCTAGCTAATATATAAATATGGGATGTGGATGTGGGGGTTTTGTAAGTGAGAAAGACAACTAATTAATATGTTAACTTTGTGTTGTGTTTGTTAACTTCTAATGGAATGAACCAGCTGTTTGTTCCAAAAGAAGGGAAGTTTATGCAGCCAAGGCTTTTAATTAGAGTTTATTTAATGCATATGCAACTCTTTTATATTGATACGCTAGGGTTTACGGTTCATTTATGATTTTAAAATCCTATGCGCTTATCCATACTTGTATCTTTATTGGTGAGCATCTATTTCAAGTTTAACATTATTAAACTTGTGATAAACAGAAACTAAATTAGGGAAGGTGGAAAATAGCATATTTTTCTATTTTTATCAAAATAAAAAACTATCAAATTTTTAAAGGTGGTACTGACATTTGTAAAGATCTAATATTGAGATGAAAATTTTAACCCACAACTTTTTTATTGGAGATAGATTGAGGAATAAATAGTTAAGCTAAACAGATTTTAATTTTCGTTTAAAAAAGTTAGAGTGCATACTAAAAGTGTCAATAATTTTTTAAAAGTTAGAGTGCATACTAAAAGTGTCAATAATTTTTTATTAATGTGTAAACAAAAAAGTTATTAAAAAGGTAGCGGTTTCTCAATTTAAGTATATAGTGGATAAGACACTTATTATATTCTTTAATGTTGTCGATATTGATATTAGGTCACGGTCGTCGTTAAATTAATTTAATTAGAAAAAGATTAATTTCCTTAGTTGTTCCACGTGTCATCTCCCTTGTGTTTTTTTGTTGTTTCTTTTAAACATTGCACCATAATTTGAGATACGTAAGAATTCAAACATACGAAGAAAGTTGAAACATAACATTACTAATAATAATTTGATGATAATGAAAATTAGTTTATAAATGATCAACAGTTGATTAATCAAAAATTGACTTATGTAAAATAAAAATGAATGGTTGCATTTTAAGTTTTTTAACAAGGAGGACAATTAGGGTTTTATAATTCATGCATAAATTCCACATTTAATACAGAGAAGAGATTTGGTGTTAATAAGAAAAAAAACAAAAATGATCGCTGAAGACATCATTGATGGTAAATATATAAAAATTTGTTGTAATTTGAAAATTTTACAAATATTCTAACACGATTTATGTTTAAATCCCAAAAAAGGGATGCCATTTTTTTTTTTTTTTTGAAAGGCCTAAATAGAAAGGGCTGGGCCGTAAGTTCTGGCGTTGACCCTAAGTGGGCCGTAGGTACTTTTGGGCCGCTTTGGGCCAAATCACCATGGATATTGGGCTCAGAAAATCGTCGAAGCCCAATCCCAAGGTTAAGCGAGTAGTCGAAGCGCGAATCTGCCCCGTCGCCTGCCGCTTTTGCTTTTGCCGGCGTAACGACAGCTTCTGGTTCAACCAAAAACCCTGCCACTGCATAAACCCTAGAGGAACCTCTCTAAAATCGTTCTCTCGGCGAATCAATGGCCAAGTTATCCAGCCTTAGCTCCGGCAACAACGACAAGAAGAACCAGAAGAAGAAGAAGAAGAAGAGTTCTGGTCCGAAAGCCTTGGCGATGAAGGTCAGTGCTCCGAAGCCGAATCCTTTTGAGAGCATTTGGTCTCGTCGGAAATTTGACGTTCTTGGGAAGAAACGTAAGGGAGAAGAGCGTCGTATTGGCCTTGCTCGTTCACACGCCATTGAGAAGGTAGCCTCACTTGATAATTGTTGTAAATTGACGCGAGTGTATTTTCTTCCATCAGTTTCGTTGTTGAGATTTTTCTTGTGTGTGTTTTTTGCGGGGGCAGAGGAAGAAGACGCTATTGAAGGAGTACGAGCAGAGTGGCAAGGCTACAAAATTTACCGATAAGCGAATTGGGGAGCAGGACGAAGAGCTTGGGGAGTTTGATAAGGGTATTTTGCGTTCGCAGCGTGAACGGAAGGTGAATACGTTGGTTTGCTTTGGAGCATTTGTTTCTGGCATTGTTTACCTCTATCTGTTCTGATAGCATTTTTCTTTTAGCTAAAACTGAACAAGAGTAGCAAATATAACTTATCTGATGGAGAAGAAGATGATTATTTTGGAAGTCAAAGTCTTGGTGCGTTAACTGCAAGTGATGATTTTGAGGATGAAGTAATGCCGGATGACGACGACGCGGCAGCTGCTGAAACAAGGAGTACGTGCAAAACTTTTGTTCATGTATCATTGTAAAGAAAGCTTGCTTTATTAATTTTTCTTCCAAATGCTGCCATCATTTATCTCCTTCCAATGTCGTCTTTTTGTTTAGTTCGTTATTTGGGAATAGATGACCGAACTTAGTTTCTTATCTTTGGTAACCCGTCTGTTTTGTTCCATATTAACTTATTCTTTTGTTTTGTATATATATATGTATATATATATATTTTTGAGATCTCATTAATGCTACTCATTGTACCATACAGAAGTTCCTTTTCATGATGCACAGTATCAGCAAAAAGGTGGTTTATTAGAAGGAGAGGAAACTGTGAGATTCTTTGCTATCTAATTTTTCTTCTTTTTTATGTTATTGTATGATATGTGGACAAACTGTTGTAACTTTCATGCTTGCAACACACATGAATGTTGTATGATTTTTTCCTTTCAGAAAGTTGTAGCTGAAATTTTATATTTCTCTCCTGTTTTAATTTCATTCTCCCTTTTTACATGGAGGAAAAATTTATTTTCTTCCTGTTGTAGCACGCTCACCGGTACCCCTGTTTATAAGACATGATTACCATTTCTCTTGAACTTTAGGCTGTGCTATAGGTTTGAACATTTGCATGTGTTTGGATGTCTGACCTTGTTGCAAGTATGTTCGTATATGCATATGTATACATGTTTCAGGGCATTGAGTATTTTCTAAATCAATGATCTTAATTTACAGAAGCGCAAAAGCAAGAAGGAAGTGATGGATGAGATTATTGCAAAGAGCAAATTTTTCAAGGTGGGGATTTTTTTTTTCCACTTCAGTTACAATATATACGAACGTTTTCTTTTTTTCTTTTTTTTTGAGAAGAAACAATTTTAATATACGAATGTGGATACTTTTCTTTATCTTTCTCAGGCACAAAAAGCAAAGGATAAGGAAGAAAATGAACAACTAATTGAAGAATTGGACAAGAAGTTTGAATCATTGGTCCAGTCTGAGGCATTGCTATCACTCACTGGATCTAGTAATCCAAATGCCTTGAAGACTCTTGTTCAAAAGAGTATTACGAATGAGAACCCAAAGAAGGATAATTTGCCTGCTGCTGCAAAAACTGGAAATTTTAATCAGGTAATTTATTGTATGTCTGAATCAGTGTTTTCGAGGCGCAAGGCGCACCTCAAGGCGACAAGCCCTTTGATCGCCTTGAGGCGAGAGGCGATACAAAGGCGACGCCCGAGTGAAGCGAGGCGCACCTTAATAAATAAATAAAARTTATATATWTAGTGCATAAATTTATATAGTAAACATAGTTTAAAAAATAAATACYAAAATARTGTCATRGTAAATGTCAACAAGATACATAAAACAACMAAATGCAATAAGTTTAGTCAGAGACGGGAGCGGCGACGGTGATGATCGGAGACGGGAGTGGGCGATGGCCGAAGATTGAGGGTGGTGAAGGTGAATGTCGAGAGGCAGAGAGAATGGTTAGGGTTTGTGGACTGAGGTATTTTGCGAGGGAGAAAGGTTCTTTTAAAAAAAACACATTAAAAATTAAAATAAAATAAAATAAATAAGGCAGATCGCCTCACTTCAACGAGGCGATCGCCTGGCCTCAGGCGAGAGGCGCACAAAGGCTCACCGAGGCGCACCGAGGCGAGCGCCCCACCTTGCAAGGCGCACCTGTGCGAAATCGCCTCGCCTCTCGCCTGAGGCGAGCGCCCGGGTGCGCCTCAACAACACTGGTCTGAATTCCACCAAGTTGATTCTGCTGTTCTGATTATCAGTCTTCTCCCATCCTCTTATTAATTTTTGTATTTAGTAAACAGCTTCAGGACTTCATTGTGTACTCTGCATTCATTTTCCTCCTCTGGTCATGTTTCAATTTCTGTCTGTGTTACTAACCTATAAATTTCATTTTTTTTCTTCTAATTATGACTTTTTTCATGTAATGCTGGACTGTTTAGAATGTTGTAAGTGTCAGAAGATTAAGTCTTCTTTCTGCATGATGCAGGAAAAACCTGATGCTTTTGACAAGCTTGTTAAAGAGATGGCAATGGAAATACGTGCACGCCCCTCTGATAGGACAAAGACACCTGAAGAAATTGCCCAGGAGGAGCGAGATCGGCTTGAGCAATTAGAGGTATTTTAGTGTCTTTCTTTTTTAATTTTATAAAATATTAAAATTTTTAATTATGTGATGGAATTCTTGATTTTCTAATGCGAGCTTTCTTCTTTCCATCTAATGTTCAAGTCATGTTTAGGTGAAGTAAAGCAGAGTAGTTTAGTGGCTATTTGAGTGAATAACAGATAATGGGTATCTGCGCTTTTGTAGTTTACGGGTGCATTGTCATCCATAAGCTTCGATAGAGCAAGCACTGTTAATGATCTTCTATCTATCCTGTGATTGGAATTATATTTTATCCACGTTTTTGTAAGTTCCTGTATGTCTGTGCAAACATTTTCTAGCTTACAAACTATAATGGATTGTAAAATATAGAACAAATTTTTAGTTATTAGTAAGCATAACTGTTCATCCTTCTTGTGGGTGATATACGTAATCATCTGCTGATGTTCGAGAATTTTACTTTTCTGCTTACAAACTATAATGGCATCTCACTTTCCAGGAGGAAAGACAGAAACGGATGCTTGCGTCAGATGGTAACTCTAGTGACGAAGAAGATGAAGATGCTGAAAATGCATCTGTACAAAAGCGAAAATTTATCTCTGGGGATGATCTTGGCGATTCATTCACACTTGATGATGAGCGCAGTCATAAGAAGGGTTGGGTTGACGAGATTCTTGAAAGAAAGGATGCTGATGGCACTGAAAGTGAAGATGATGATTCTGCAGATGATTCAGACAGTAGTCATGATGATAGGGATGAGGATTCTGATGATGAGTCTGAGGAAGATGATAGCATTCATGGAATGAAACATTCTTTAAAGGATTGGGAACAGAGTGATGATGACATTCTTGACACTAATTTAGAAGATGATGATGAATCAAGTGGAGGAGAAAAAGAACCGGATGAGGACCACCCTAAAGAGGAAGAGGTTGATCATGAAGGCCCTCAAAAGGCATTCAAAAATGCTGCTGCTAAAAGTAGTAAAAGTACTGGACACTCTGAAGAAGCTAAGAAATTAGAAAAGGATACAAAGCGTAAAAGTAAAGAAGAAATTCCTTATATAATTGAAGCTCCAGAGAGCTTTGACCAATTTTCGTCATTATTGGCTGATTGTTCAAATAGTGACATAATCTTGATCGTTGGTCGAATTCGGGCTAGTAACGCTATCCAGTTAAAAGAAAAAAATCTGGAAAAAATGCAGGTATGTTATTTATATTTTTATGCTCTCGCATAACACATCAACTTCTTTGTTATGAAAATCAACTGGTTTATGCGTTTTTGGTAGAAGATCCAAGTTACATTAAATAATGTATGCTGGGACTTCTCTCAAAGTAACATGTTTACCAGAATTCAGAAACACATTGAAAGTTATTAATATATTAAAAAAGACATAATAGGCTATTGATTGAAACTACTTGGGAAATATGCATGTATAATTTAATTTTAGTTTAGTTTCATTTCTTCCTCTTCTCAATCTAGGCTACTATAAATGGAGTTTCTTCATTACCTTGGTGTTTACTAGGAAACAAGTTTAATTACTCCTGAGTTTTGTGCTCATTGATTAGGTGCATGAACGTGCCTTTATTAATTTTTTTGATGCATCGCTAAAATTTCTAGAAACTTGGTGTTTATTAAAAAGTGAAAATTGAGTTGTGGTCATAGACGAGTCTTGAGTGGTCATGAATGCATCTAAGTTTCTATTACTTTCGTCCTCTTAGTGAAAATTTAGTTGCTTTTTTATGTTAAAATCTTCATAATTTTTGTAAATAATAAGCTGTGCTTTCATTGAGAAAAGATGAAAGAGAATAAAGACAGAAGGGGCATATATAAAGCCTGCAAAAGGAGCTCCAAGGTTAACTATACAAGAAGCGACTTTAATTTAAAATAATAAGACCTAAAAAAATAAGAACAAAACTCCATAGTAATTGATGTCCAAACAAAATTAAACCGAGTAAGTGAGCACACTATCTCCGATGACCTCTTGACCCCTAAAAATTCAGTTGTTCCTTTCTAGCCAAAGACCCCAAACTACAACCAAAAAATTGGCTTGGCACACTTGGATGCTTCCGATAGGCACTTAATGTCCACCAACAATGCAATTGATTTCTCCTCTTTGTTTGTAACATATAAATATGTTCTCTTGAAATATTAATGTCCAGTCTAACAATTGGTATTAATGGTCCTTTCAGAGATTCTATGGCATACTTTTGCAATATTTTGCTGTATTAGCAAATAAGAAGCCATTAAACGTGGAGCTACTAAGTTTGCTTTTCAAGCCATTGATGGAAATGAGTATGGAGATTCCTTTCTACGCTGCAACGTGTGCTAGGATGAGGATATCCCACACTCATCAACAATTTTGTGTTCATAATAAGAATCCAGGTTCTTGTCGAATGTAATTTATTATTAACTTGTCAAATAATAAGAATCCAGGTTACTTTTGTGTAATCAATTATTTGCTTGGTCGTTTTGGTATATGCACCTAAATACCTATGTACATAACTGAATCGCAAATGTTCTTGCAGAGAATAGCTCGTGGCCTTCTTCAAAAACTCTGATCCTCTTGAGGTTGTGGTCAATGATATTTCCTTGCTCTGACTACCATCATGTAGTCATTACGCCAGCAATATTGTTGATGTGTGAATATTTGATGCGTTGCCCCATTGTAACGGGACGAGATATTGCAGTTGGCTCTTTCTTGTGTTCTCTGCTTCTCTATGTATGCTAATCTAATTAGTATTTCCTTCACATTATCTATTTTAATTTTCACATTTTCTTAGTGTGCTTTGTTTTGTTTACCTGTTATTTTTCAAGGATTACATTTTCTGCCTTGTTCTCAAGGGAAGCTCCATTTTAAAATGTAGGTCGCCAGACAATCTTTGAAGTTCTGTCCTGAAGCAATAAACTTTCTCCGAACTCTGTTGGTCGTAGCTGGTGGTAGAAGGTCATTATCCTCTCAAAATCCGCAGGTATACCATAAAGTTTATTGCCATTACTTTTTGGTCGAGTCTTTCCTCTTCTGTTCAAGAAATTCCGTTTTCTTAATAGGCTCAACTCTGAGGAGAATTTATAGTTAGTATAACTATTGATAATGACCATTATACACAATTTATTTTCCGGCAGATTTGTCATCTAGTGGATTTACAAGCTCTTGGACCGTTGCTGCATATACAGAATCCTATAAACGAGATTACTCCCCTGAACTTCTTCTTTATTATGGACTTGACCGAAGATTCTTCTTTTTTTAGCTCCGACAATTTCAGGTACCTTTTTTTTTTTGGGGGACTGATCGGCGTGGAGATACTTCTTCAATGAGAACTGAATATCTGTTTGATTACATATGAATATATTTTGTGTAATCAGTGAAGATGTCAATTTCACATCTTCCAACAATAGCGTAAAGGTTGGTCTTTGAAACTGCAGGGCTGGGTTGCTGTTGACAGTTATTGGAACTCTCGAAGGATTTGTTAATGTATATGGTCGATTGAATTCCTTCCCCGAAATCTTCTCGCCAATTTTGACAATTTTACATGAACTGGCACAACAGGAGAGCATGCCAGCTGTATTACAGGATAAATTCAGAAATGTCGCTAAAGTCATTGAAGCCAAAACGGAGGAGCATTATAATGGGCGGCAACCTCTTAGAATGAGGAAGCAAAAGGCTGTGCCAATCAAACTACTTAATCCAAAATTTGAGGAGAAGTACTTTCCTTTCTTCTATTTTCTCATAATATTATTCATGCCCTCATGGTACTCAAACAGAAACCTGGATCTGTGCACTAATTGTTGCTATTTCTTCCCCAGCTTTGTTAAGGGCAGAGACTATGATCCAGATCGAGAACGATCTGAAAGAAGAAAGCTGCATAAACTTATTAAACGTGAAGCTAAAGGGGCGGCCCGTGAACTACGCAAGGATAACCATTTCTTGTTTGAGGTGAAGGCCAGAGATAAGGCACTGCAGGAAGAAGAAAGAGCGGAAAAATACGGAAGGGCAAGAGCTTTCCTTCAAGAACAAGAGCACGCCTTCAAATCTGGGCAGTTGGGAGGAAAAGGAAGGAAGAGAAGGAAATGAAACTTGTGAATCCAATCCTTGTTGCCTGACTTGTGTTTCATGGTCACGTAGAGTGACAAAGAATGCACATCATCTGCAATACTCAACTCTGCGAAGAAAGCGGCCACCATAGAATCAATCGAATCCATTCGCATCCCTGGCCATATAACTACATGGAATCAATCAAAATCTTGGTAAGAGCTAATATTTATATTTATAGTATTCATTTCTCATCCATTTCACTGATTAGCTTCATAAGTATGAAGCCTCTCTCTGATTTTGATTAGTTTCTTTATGTATACTTATGGAATACAGTTTATTAGGATAGGTCTTAGATGAATGTAAGGGAACCAAAAAGTAGGGATATCCTTTGCGAAAAAAAAAAAGAAAAAAAAAACAGGGATATGGCCATATGAGAATGATTTATGAAGATTAATTCCATTGAAATCAAGATCTGCATCTGCCAAAAAATGTATTCTTCTCAGTTCTCACATACATCAGGATTCAGTCTCCAGTTCACAACCAATCTTTCAAAAACATGGCCGATTAAATTGCTACTTTGTTAGCACAATTTTTTTCATGTGAGAAATAAGTTTAAACTTTTCCTCAGCTTCCACCTGCTGGCGTATGTCTGTTCTTGACACACGATCTGGATGAAATTTAAGCAATGCCTTCTTATATGCTGCCTGGATCTGAACCACAACGGAAACTATAAATAAAAATATGCTCTACCACGAGGTTATTATTTATTTCGAGAGGCCGTTCCAATGTGGCTAGTAATTTTACATTGCTGATGTACGGTACAAGAACTAAAAAAGTATTTTGAATTTATATCTTGTCGTTATTAGGAGACATGCAGATTTTTGGGTCTAATCCAATAGTTTGTTATCTATCATAGTTTAACCAGGACGTACAATTCTTTAATATCCAAAATGCTTATAGAAGAGGCAATTAATCAACATTATTTTACCTCTTGTGAGGAAGGATGTAAGCCAGTTCCAACTTGAATGCCCAGGCCACGTAACAAGGAGGCCATATCAGTGCACTTCATTTCCACCTTTCTAAGCTCTTTTCTTACATCAACACGAAATTGTTCCTTCAAGTTTATATTTTCCTCATCCTGAAATAGGCAAAATGTTCTATGAGAACTGGAAGATTTTTACCCAACAGTCAACTCTGCAGGATGGTAAAAATCTAGCCAGGATCTATAAAAGACCGAAGAACAACCCTGAATTACTTTGTAGTAAGGTCATGCAGTTATACTTGTTGGTCACCTATCTAGGATTTAATATTCTATGAATTCCTTTGGTAACTAAATGTAGTAAGGTCATGCAGTGTTATACCAACGAATATCAATAAAAAAATATAAGGCTGAATAATGCATAACAAGTATACAAAAATACTTTCTTTCGTGTCTCTCTCACTTCTTCCAATCGTTTCATTTGCCTTGTATGCATGTCTAATAGCTGCATTCTATCCGCTTTTCTTTTTCTGCGCAATTTTCGTGCTTCTTCAGCCTGTAAAATAGTGGTGGGTGAAGTTTAGAGGCACTATACTCTTAAAAAAACCCATCTATAGAACAAAACAAGGATAAATAAGTTTTAACAAATAGTTATCCAAACACATTTTCACGAAAAGATTAAACTCAACTTCCAAAGAGGCCTTAGAATGGCAGACAAACATACTGGTCTCAACCTGATTCAACTTATTACAATTAATTCAATGCCAAATGCAGAAGTTGGTGGGCATCACAAGATGTTAAGAAGCAAAGGGAATAAAGAGTATAAAGTCCAAGGATTCTCAACCACAATTCTTTATTATCATTAAAAAAATCTTCATAACATGCAGGAGACTAACAAACAAACAAACAATCTCAAATCAAAATTACTGCATCAAAATGTGCAACACAGAGCCCTAGAATTCTAGATTTTCTGTGGTTTATAAGATGCATGTGATTGCATTGTAATAAGAGGATCAATAACGCATGAAAAGACCTGAATTTGTAACTGTTGTTTCCTAGTTCTCCATTCTTCTTCCATTGCTCGCCTATACTCATCAGTCTCTTTCAACCTCTCTCTTTCAAATCCTATCCCTCACAGCTTGGGATGGAAGAGGAATATTTTCAGATGAATTTCTCTCTAATTCAGGCAGCAAACAACAGAAATCTCCTGCATTTTCAGGACCAGAACAAACTACCACTTCAGATTGCAACTTCATTTCGTTTTCTACATCAAAATTTGTATCAGAATCAACCTGAGAAGCAGAGGCCATATCTTAATCATGAAAAACAAAGAAGAAAACAGAGAGGGATAAAATTTTTATACTAATCCACCCAACTAGACCATTAACCCTAAAAAAGCTTTAACGGAGGTCAATTGACTCACTAGCCCGCGTTCCTTGTAAATACAAGGCACTAAGTGTCACGACCCTTAATAAATGGCACTACTATCGAAGCCGAAGAACTGAAATTAATAATTCACCATATTTGAACACTAAGCTTACACTAATTTACAACAGTTTTCTCCTCGGAGAAGCTTCGAAAGACCGTTCCATGAATTAATGATCAAACTCTCGCTATCCGCAGCTTCCAATGGCGGCGGCGACGAAGAGAGGCAAATTTTCATTGTTGAGAACTTTGGAATGCGGAATTACAGCAAACAACGCAAGGTTTGGGAACACCATTTTCTGAGGATTGAAGATGAACTCTGAGTTTTATAAATTAGCATCTTTACATTTTCTTTAATATATTATTCTAACAAAATTATTTTAGTTAATTTAAACAAATTATGTTTACAATATTTCATTTCTTCAATTTTGAACCTTACAACAATTTATCCAAATTTCCCATGAAATTGAACAGGAAATATCAATTCTAAGGGAAAATTCATAGTACAGTAATATATAGATAAGTATTTTTTTTCTCTTTTTTGCTTAATTCCTATATGTTACTGGACCCGCTCTCCTCTTAATCATCGAGAGGCAAATTCCCAACAAAAATATCCCAAAGTCAATTTTATGAAAATGTTGATAAAAATATTTTTTTTTAAATTAATTTCAATGAATATTTTTAAAAAATTATAAAAATAAGAATTCTTTAACAAGATAAGTGAGATTAAGTTGATATTTTTTAATTTTTAACAATACTATTAAAACATTGATTCATTAATAATGTTGAATTCATACATAAAAATGTTGATGAAAATGTGGAGAAGCTACATTTAATACCCTGCATTCTAGTCTAGTAGTCAATGAAACCATCATCCAATTCAACTGACTTAAAGCATGCAAACAAATTAAAATCTACCAATCTAGAGTAGAGAAGAGAAGCAAGTCGAAGAATCCATGTAAATTTTTTGTATTTCTGTAACACTCCCTCCGTTCATACTATAAATTTTCCTTCCTAAATAATTCTTGAATCCCATATCATTCTTTTTTCTAAAATAATGTTAATATGATAACAAATAAATGATAGTAGTAACAATTATAACCTTCATGTTGATTTCTATGACTAGTAACCCCAAAAAACAGAACAAAATATAAATATAGGAGCTGCCTATAAATATGATGTGCCAACTAAAAATATATAACATTAGCCTGAACGATATCAAAATAATATCTACGAGAAAACCGAAAAAAAGGGGCCATTCAGTTGCAACTTTTCATTAGCACATAAATTTTTTCTTCATGTGGGAAATAAGTTTAAATTTCTCCTCAGCCTCCACCAGCTGACGTATGTCTGTACTCGACACTCGATCGGGATGAAATTTGAGCAACGCCCTCTTATATGCTACTTGCACCTGAACCACAACCACCAACCACACTGAAAAACTAAAGAAAGCAATGGAGATTCAACACTTAACAAGCCATATCGTTGCTTACTGAAGCCTAAAAGTAACAAAGTTATTCAATCTTTCATCACTTCAACTAATATCAGTGTATTTATATATATTATAATACAATCTCATTCGGTAGTCTTGGATTGGATTGTTTAACATTTAGAGGTGTTCTTCCTTCCTTTTGGGACTGCAGTAGTGTGTGTAGAAGAGGCGCCTCAGTGGATCTTGACCATATTCTATTGTCTTGCCAGTTTGCACGGGATTTACATGATCATTTTTTTTACTTGGGGGTCTTTGGCTCATAAAGGGCGACAATGGAGGAGATGTTATTGTCCCTTAGGATAGATGGTTTTAGTGTCAGAAACTGTTTCCTCCTGGCTACTTTATCGAGTATCTGGCTTGATAGAAACAATAGAATTTTTACGAGTGGAGAGATCTAGAGAGTATGTTTAGAATATTATTAGATTCAATACTTTCCTATGGGAGTCGGTTTCTAAGGCATTTTGTAATTATCAATTAAGCGTTATTCTTTTGGATTGAAGTTCCTTCCCAAGTGGTGTCCTATCGTTTTTTTTTTTTTAAGAAACAATTTCATTGCCGTATGAAATTAAAGAGTGGTCCATAAGAGGGATTACGGGAAGATTTTCCAGCTGTATAATAGAGTAGAAAAGCTATAGTTGTGAAAGAGAGGACAACATTTACTGTTTTTTTTTGTATGCCCTTGTTCACTTTTACATTTCTCTTGATGAAAGCTCGGTTACATTAATATACATATAATACAACCTAACAACAGCGATAGAGATATCCTTGTATATGAGGTCTAATTTCAGATATATTCTTCCAAGAACTTGAACTAATTCCACCTTTCATTCCCTTTATGAACCAACCCAAGTTCAATTTCCACTATAGACTCTGCAATATCTTTATCCAGAATATAGTAGATACATTGTGTAAACTCCATGGTCATTTCGCCATTATAGCTAGGTCTTCCCATTTTCTCAAGTATCTAATTCCCAGTCCTCCCTTCACCAATGGCAGGGAGATGATGTCCCACTTACCCAAATGGCTCAGTTTCCTTCCAAATTAGCGTCCCAAAGAACATCCCTCATCATTATTTCTATGCTTACTTCCAGTTTTCTTGACATTTGAAAAGACTGATATAGGGTTCCTGTGTGACTGTGTCTCAAACCCCTTAATGATAATACTCTCTTTCTAGGTTTTCCATTGAGATACACAGAAAAATTCGTGCCTGGAATGCAGCAACTTTTAATCCACTTCACCAATCAACTCCTAACGCCTTAGACATAACTTTATATAATCCATTTACCAGGCTGAGTGATCTAAAACCGCTTACTTGAATTCCATTATTTGCTTCACCAAGGAATGAAATATGAAGAACTGATTCAACTGAGTTGAAGGAATGAGAATCACTCATACCCCCCAAAGTTGATAAAACTCTCACATAAATATACTAATATGCATGAGCACAGTGTTTTCACTATTTTACTTATTGGATAAAATAAAGTACTCAGTTAATTATGTCTATACTCACTGAAGAGCAAATTACGAAACTTACCTCTTGTGAGGAAGGATGTAAGCCACTTCCAACGTGAATTCCCAAGCCACGTAACAAGGAGGCCATATCAGTGCACTTCATTTCCAAAAAACTAAGCTCCTTTCTCACATCTACACGAAGTTGTTCCTTCAAGTTTATATTTTCCTCATCCTGAAATAAGCATGATGTTCAATGAGAAGAAAAACATAAATTAAAAATTATGAGTTCTGATAAGTATATGTAAGCAGTTCGCCCAAGCCGAATAGCCTCCCTTAATTGATTTGGAAAGGGAAAAAATAACTTATAAAACAGACAAAGTCAATCTGGAGTATATTTTGGAAAAACAAAAATTAGAACATTTCCACGACCCAACATTGCATGATGGTTAAAGTCTATAGCCAGAAACCAAAAGGCTGAAGAACAGGATAAAATGTAACAAGCATAAGTATACACAAATACCTTCTTCTGTGTCTCTCTCACTTCTTCCAAACGCTTCATTTGCCTTCTTTGCATGTCCAATAGCCGCATTCTATCCGCTTTTCTTTTTCTGCGTAATCTTTGCGCTTCTTCAGCCTGTAAATTAGTGGTGTGTAAAATTTTGGGGGCTATTTGGGAAATTCTTACCATGACCAATTTTCAACTTGATTTTATAGAACTGGTTTTAAGAACTTATCTAATTCCATCTAAAACATATTATTGCTGTGTACCTAAAATCATATTTTCCAAAAAAATAAGAACTTACTAGCCCCCATCTATGAGAACAAAATAAGGGGAGATAACTTTTAGAGGGATGAACACAGAAACATGTCCTTAACCATTGATATAAGACTTTGGAGTCAATCATGGAAAAAAATGTATTGTCTCCCTTGATAACTTCTTAAACCAGTTTGTCTTCCATGCATAAATAAACTGTTCCAAGTTATCCTCAATCACATAAACTTCAGATATGAACTCCTACCCCCAAGCAATTGATTATCTCACATCGTGACAACTAGTTCCTACTTTATCTTTATCTACTTTAAGAGCACGCATCTCCCAAAATGTAAAGCTGATGCAACCCAACATCAAATAGCCTAAACTCCATGAATTCTCAACCACAAGTCTTTATTATTATAGAAAAGCTTCGACTCTCAGTTATTAAAAGAAGTCTTCCTAATATACAAGGAACTATCCCTCTCTGTTAGTCCTCTAAGTAAACCAACTACTAACAAACTAACTAACTAAAAACCAATTAGCAACTAAAAACAAACAAACTCAAATCAAAACTACAAGATTGCACTGCATCAAACAGAGCCATGCAAATCCCTTGATTTTTAGATTTTCCTAAGTTTCTAAAGTAAATGACATTTTGTGTAATAGGATCAATTCATGCCCAGACCTGAATTTGTAGCTGTTGTTGCCTAGTTGTCCATTCTTCTTCCATTGCCCGCCTGTATTCATCAGTCTCCTTGAGCCTCTCTCGTTCACAAATTATGTCCTTCACATCAAAGGATGTTATAGGACTCTTTTCAGCTGAAATGCCCTTTATTTCGGTCAACAAAGGAGAGCCATCATTTCCATCAGTTTGAGGACTAGGACAAACTTGAACTTCACATTGCTGCTTCATTTGATTTTCTACATCAAAATTTGTATCAGAATCATCACCATGAGAAGCAGTGGCCTTATCTTCATCATCTACTGTGAAGTAAGCACTGCGGGCATCATGTTTTCTCCTCAGAGAAGCTTCTTCCCACTGTTTTTGGAGCTTTTCAAAAGACCCTTCCATAACTTCACAATCAGAACTATCACTCTCCGAGGAACTGCTGTGAGAACCAATATGTAAACCAAAACGATTTCTAGCAGTTGCTTTCCCATAGTTTCTTTGCCTACACTTCCCCATCAAAAATGCATAATGTTTTCGGCTTTGTCGACCATCTAACTCAACAAAATGCCGCCCAGAGGATGACGGGAAGGTTCTTGAAGGTGAGCAGGCATCGTCGTCCGAGCTGCAACCATCTACATATATATATAATGGACTTTTTCTTCTTTCTGTTGCTACATTGGACCCTTGAAATTCCTTATTTACACATTCAGTATCATCTATGATGATAACATCATCCAACCTATAGCTATCAACATCTATAAAAGCAACATTTTCATGACTGCCCTTTGCCATTTTTCCACTAAATCAATTTGTCTCCTTCACAAAATTATGCATAACAGACACAGCCCTTTTTCTGATAGAAAACACAGAGAGCCCTAATCTTCCGCGAAGCAAAATATAAAAGAGAAGAAACGCTAACAAATCCAATATCAAAGAAATCACCAAATACAAAGTCTACACCATGGATACCAGATCTCTCTTCACCTCCATTCCTGTGCCCTATATAAGAAATAAAACTGAACGTCATAATAGAAAACATGTAACAAATATAAAAAGACTAGGAAAAATAAAAAATATAAATAAAAAAATTGTCAGAAGTTGACAAACTGTGAGCTTTTTTTTTTGGCGGTGGATATTACTGAATGAACTGAGAAATACAATGTATCATGTACATGGTTTCATTTATCCTGGATTTCTATTGTATTCAAAGAGGAGTCCTTTACTCTAGTTTTCTCTTTAATTAAAAGAAAATTATCCAAGGAATCGTCATTAGAACAAGAAGAAAATATCCTTGTTAAATGAGTTCACAAAATAAAAAACTGAATACTCAAAATCATTACTAAAAATAATCATATAAAGATATACAATACAAGTTCAAGCCCCAATGGGCGACTCTTTTGGCAAGAGCTTGGGTTCTCTTGGTCATACCGACTTAGAGATCTCAACTTCGAACTTTCGAGTGAGCTTAATACAAAAAACCCTTTAATTTCTCCCAAGTCAAGGCCTTGTGGCAGACGTGGATGCCCTAGGTATAGAAAAATTTGACATTCCATAACTTTGTAAAGAGCTAAAGATCTGTATGTTATATAACATAGCAGAAATAATTGTACGAGTATAATTAGACTTCAACTTTTATACGTTCAAGAATACAAACCAAAAATCGTCTGCAAAGTTAATATCCAAACTCCCAAGTATCTAAAAGTGTAATCACCAGATACTTTCTTCCTCGGCATCACGTTTATTCATTCCACATCCATAATTCTCAACCCCCATAGTGTCCATTTGTTTGCTAAACGAACGAAACTAGGAAAAGGGGGGAAGCAAAGCCTTAAAGATTCATTTCCCTTGAATAGTCCTATGAACGCTATACAACCTTCAACAATCTATGAAATCATAGGAACTATAAAACAATCTGCAAGAAACATTACAATCAAGAAAATGGGGGGAAGCAAAAACCTAAAGAATGAAACACAAGGACCGAGACGGGAAAAGCACGAAGCAAGAAAGGGATTTGCAGATTGAGGCAGAATCAAACAAAATTCAATAAATTAGGTCAGATGGGCAACGCACAGAGGAGAGAAGAGGGATGATACGCATACCTCAGACGGAGGATGGGGAGCTGCCGCCGACGGAGAGGAGAACTGGGTCGATCGTGGGTTGCCGACGGGAGAATCGAATGCTTCATTTTTTCTTCAATTTGATTACTTCAATTTATATTTTTTCTGTGTGCGCGCTGCGGTGGCGGTGGTGGGTGGGAAGACAAAATTTCATTCGTGGATCGTGTTTCTGAAACTTTGACTGACTTCAAATTTTCCTAATTCAGTAGTGTAAGAAAGCTTGTCGAGAAAGACTTGGGTTTCGATTTTGTTCATCAAACTTATGCAAATTTCGTTCTTATCATTTTGGTTTGGTTCTTATATTTTTCAATTTACAATTTAACCTTTGATTTTAATTTTTCTTTATAGTATTTTTTTTATTCGTAAGTGTCAGATCAACTAATGCACGAACCAATTTACTATTTAATTTGGTATTAATTTAGTTCCTACAGATTTAAATGTTTTTATGTAGTAAGTTTAAATTTCGTGGATGTTTCTAAACTATTTTCTTCCACGTAAGAACATACTTATTTTTCTATATTTTTTGCTTTTTTATAATAAAACCAACTAAATAAAAAAATCTAAGTTGGTTGTGTAATTTCATGAATAAGAACCACGGTGAGATAGGATTAACTAAACTTTTACTTTTTAATTATAATAATCAAATTGGATATAAAATAATAATAATAATAATAACAAAATTAAAACTAAGACCAAGCTAAATTAATCTAAGATTTAAATACTTATTAAAAAAAAATTAGAAACTAAATAAATAAAATATAGTGTTTTTTTTTTCAACAATTAGATAAATATATATTTTTCTTCATTTACTAATTAATCTAACATGTGAAAATTGGTAAATAAAAATACATAATTATGGGTAGTTTTTTACACGCAAATAGAATCCCAAAGAACTATAAACTGACTTGTATATAGAAAAACGACAGTAAAAATAAAAAAAATTAATTAATTAAGTTCAACAATCGCCCTAAATCACCCTAAAACTATTAAGTAATAGAATCCGAAAGAGAGACTAAATAGAAAGCCAAAAAGTAGAAATTGATGATTATGTCTCAAATTATTGCCAAATATGCCTTATGCTCCTCCCTCCACCGGAGCCAAGAGAGTTTTTTTATTTTGTTTATTCTCAAACTTCTAACATCTTCCACAAGATGTAATCAGTGCGAAAAAGAATGAGGAGAAGAAGAAATAAAAAGATTAGAAAAAAATACATATTAACATGGGCATTATTGTAAGTTACATTGGACTTCTCAACCAAAGACTAGAAAAAATGAAAATATTTATAAATTTGGACCACTTTTCAAATTGGGATCACAAATGGATTATTTTACTATACTTATATTTTTTTTCTTTTTTAATTTCAAATTTGTGTTGGGCTGAAGTTCAGTTCAGAACTTGGGCCAACAAGTTTACATATCTATTTTCCAGCCCAACATCTAAGTAAAACAAGAAATTGGGCCCCATATTTAAACCAATTCCCAATATACTTACTAGTTTCAAACAAAACTAAATGAAATAAAACATTAAAGGATTATTTTCAATCGAAAGACAATTTAAATTCTCAAAAGTCAGCTAATTCAATGTATTTTTTAATACTAACACGTAAATTTCCTTAATTAGTTGAGTTATACCTGAGTTGACTTAATACAATCGTATTAGTTACGATTAAATGAACTTTAATCCACATTTTAAACAACTTTAATATTGATTTTCATATCAAATAATCAAACTATTACAAAAACGAAAGATAGATATAGAATATAGTTTACGAAATAAACATAGAGAAAGCACTATAAAACCAAATTTTATATATATATCATTAATACCAGAATTACCACTTGGTTTATTTGTAATATTTTGCTCTACAACATAGCGAGATTCAAACATTGATGGAATGTAAAAGGATTCTCTATAACCAAAATGTACATTAGGTGTAGAAGAAGTAGAGTCGCTATCAATTGATTGTTTCGATTTCGATTCTGGTACACTGATCCAACCGGGGGAAGATGTATTTTGCAATTTTTTTGTTTACTTCAATAACATGTGGAGATGAGATTCGTATTTCAAATCTTTTGATCGATGGTAAAATTTTATAGATTATGTCATAATCTTTTAAAATAATTTTAAATCCGCTTTATGATTTGTAAATTTTATGAGTACTGATAATGATATTCTTTTATTAATTAGAATGAGAGTCACGGCATCGATCATAACAATATTTAAAACTATATTTTAAAATACAAGTCTAGGACGATTTATAAGTTTTAAAACTACTAAGAGGAGTGTAGTTTTGTAATAATTATCTCAAATTGGTAAGATGAATAAACCCTCGTTAGTTAACGATCAAACTTGTCATAATAAAGTAATTTACATTATTCATTCTTAGACCATTTTATCAATAAAAATTAAATTACAAACTTCTATCTGATTAGTCACTAAACTTAAATAGTTTAAAATATATCTCTAATCTTTTATCATAAAATAGCATAAGCCAACAAGTACCCTTCGACTCTAATTTTAATTTCTCCGTCTTCGAGCATGTTTGAGAGTGTATTTGTCATTTTTCTAAATTATTTGTATAAAATTGTAATCGTGTTCTAGAAGCGATTTTAGCATAGCCAAAATCACCTTTTGTTATTGTAAAATCAATTCCATTTAAAATAATAATGTTATGCATCAGACATGTTTGGAAGAGATTTTTGCAGACGAAAATCATTTTTGTCTACATATTTCGAAACTAACTTAATTCTGCTTTGGTTTGTCTATTTTTTTTATAATATCTGTCTAACTAATCTACCAAATCACATCATTCCATCAAAATTTAATCGAAAAAGATGTCACGCTGATTGATATTAACAAGGTAAACATAAATCAAACTCTAAAAACACAATTGAAAWTTTTTAAAATAGACACAATACTCAAAATTTGTGATTGAAATTTCTTTAGAAAGAAATTAGGGTTTATGAAGGGATTTTCCATATTGATGGATATGGCTTAATAAAGAACTGCCCACAAACTGAATTCTCCATGTGGGAGAAGAATCAAATCACGCAAATGCATGCATACACAAGTTTTTATATTATCAAAAGGAAAAAAAAAAAAAGTAAAACGCATCGTTTTCAGTGATAAGAAACTGCACCCAGCACATGCTTTTTTTTTTTCCTTGAATTATATGTTTCTTTTAATATTAAAACTAGGTTAAATACATTGCATTTTTCACATTTGTGTCAAATTCATCTTCATACTTATAAAGTTTTAATTTCATTTATATTTCTACAATAACATTGTATTATCTATTTTTAACTTATACCAACAAAAACTTCATATTAACTTTGGTAGCTATCTTTTATTTATATATTTAAAATTTTTCTAACTTACATTCCAACGCTGATCTTAGACCTTTTACGAAGTTTACAAATTTGCAATTATATCTACACGTTTTCTCCGTTATAGATTAACTTTTTACTTTTTCATTTTGAGAGAGTAAGGAGTTAGAAATACGACTTTAGAACTTGACATGAGCTAAATTTATATTCATCGCAAACACTCTTCTAATTTTATACATTGTTGTAACTGTTTGTCTCAAGATACAAATTTGTTGTCACTATTGCTAACATGAACTTAGTTCAGCTATAATTGGCACTTGTCTCTCGTTGAGAAGTCATGAGTTCGAATCTTTTCACCCAACTTGTTGTACTAGAAAAAACCTTGTTGTCACTGATATTATCTACTTCAAAATTTACCGTATCTCATACTTTGACCTATCTCGATTCTCCATGTTGGACTCTTGAAATAAATAATCAATTTTTAATATATATAAAGCTTCTTTATATTCTCCTCTACCACCATGGAAGAACATTTCTTCAAAAAGTGCTCATCTTTAAGCTTTCTTCCCATAACCAAATTGCTTTCTTTCCATTCCCCTTTTTTACAGCTAAAGATTCAAAAGAACTTTGGCAAAAGCTTGGAATTTATGGCAAAAGGATTGTGAAACACCCAATTGTCTCAATTATTTGAATGAATATAATCACGTAAAGTAACCACAAAAACAACACCCATTTCGAATAAAAATCTATCTCTGAAACTATTTTAGATAGATTGTTTTTAAGAAAGACAATTTACTCCTAAAATAATCTTTTAAACTAATTAAAGAGACCGTTTTCAATAAATGATCTTAAGATTTAAATCTTATTCCCTTGGTTCATGAATTTTAAAATTTGTTTTATGGTCTATTTTGGTCTTTAAACTCTTAAAATGTCTATTTTAATCTATAAACTTAAAAAAATAATCATTTTGGCAAGTACCTCATTCCTTTCTTTAAACTAATGTATCAAGGGCATATATTGGTGCCATATAAGTTGGCTAAGCTAAATATTGGATAAAGAGATTTAAGGGCAACAAAACTATTATACAGACTAAAATAGACATTTTGAAAGTTCGAAACCAAAATAGAACAACTCTAAAAGTTCAAGGACCAAACTGCAATAATCTCGAAATACCAAAATGGGTTTGGGCCCTTGTGTAACTATCCCTGTAACTCTCTCTTTTAAGTACAAGTCTTAATCAAAATTACTTCCTTTAATGGTTTTTTTAAAAGGTTGATGTGATTTTTTAAGGAAAAACCTAAAAAAGAAAAATCTTCTACTCATATATTAGGTGTCTGTCTTGATCTGAAAGTGATGTTAAAAAGGCCACCATCACAAGTCTCTATAGACTTTGATTAATAATACCAAAAACTTCTTAAAGTTCAAAATCACTATTCTCATTCCATATTGGAGGATTCAAAATATAGAAAAAAGGTCAAGGTTCGTTATCTTTCAAAGTCTCCTTAAAAAAAAAAACCCAAAATGGGAAGCAATCAACAGGACGCTTCCATGTTGGTCCCTGTGCAAATTTCTGGAATTTTGAGCTCAATTCCAAAATAAATGTCAACCCTTCATTCTAGCCATGTTACCCCAACAAAATAAACAAACATAATGAATAAAGATAACTTCTTTAACTTTTTTTTTTTCATGTGGGCAATGGAAAGTTGAGGTTTTTTTGTTACATCAGAAAAATGAAAGCTAAAATAAGAGCCTAAGGCTTGTGTTTGGGGAATGTACAAGAAGGAACAGCAGCTGATTCTGCTCCATGCTTCTCTTTTCTTCCTATGTTGTATTTATAGTGAGGTTTGCAGTTTGAAAGGTCATTCATTTACATGTTGGGCAGGCTTAAGTCAATATGTTTTCTCATGGTTTATGACCTTATCAACCCAAAATTCACAAACGATCTAGATCTGAAAAGACCACCAAATAGGAATCTGGTTGGTGAATCCTGAGTAACTTGTTTTTGTTCTTTAGGATTGCCTTTCACTTTCAGTATTGTCTGCCCGATTACTTCTCGAATGGAATCTATCGTCTTCGAATCGACTGGATACCCCGATGCATCGCGAACGTAGAACGTGTTAATCGCCTTACCGGCTTTCGTTGATACCTCTGCTCTTGTGACAGTCAGACTGTTCTCTCGGAAGATGCGGGTGACATCAGAAAGAAGGCCTACTCTATCTGTTGTGCATAACTCAAGCTTCAAGCCCTGAAACAGGATGGAATAACAAATTAACAATCCGAACAAAGCGAAAAAATTCGAAAAAAAAAATGGCGATAAAAGTCCTCATTTGTTTCAAGGATATGACAGTTCTTCACTCACCTCGGACACTCTTCTCTTGATAGCAGCTTCAAGACATTGAGTTACCCTTTGTCTCTCTGCATCAGACTTAACAGGAGATCCATCTATGTGTCTAATGTAATATTCCTACAAATTCAAATAGAAAAGATAAGCACTACAAATTCAAATAGAAAAGATAAGCAAAAAAACCAATCAATTTCATCTCTATGTTGCTAAAGAGGCAAGAGAAAGCATTTTTACCTGATAGGCTTCTGGCCCTTCAGCAACTACATTGGCATGAAAGACTACATATTGCATATCTGTCAAAGTGCAAACTGTGTCGAATAGAAGTTTTGGTCGATCTTTGCTCCGAATGGTAACGACAGAATAGTCTATGTCGCACCAATTTACGACCTTCACATTTGGTCTTTGTTTCTCATCGACGACATCGTCGTCGGGAAGTTCGTAATCCCTATCTGCAAACATTATCTGATGAAGCCTTCTCTCAATGTGAGTGACTCCATGAGACACCACAGTCTTGGCTCCATTGGACCTCTGGTTGCTCCCCCTTAGTACATTACAGAGTAATCCCTTGATCCTAGACAGCCTCTCAAGATCAGTGATTGCAGAACCGGTTTCCTCGTCCGTGACATGCATCACGGCTGCTGCTCGAGTGTTGTGAGTCCACACCTCGGCGTGCACAACGTTGCATTTGAGGTGAGTGAGGACTGCACTGAGTTCAGAAAGCAATCCTTGTCTATCATTGCCAATTAGCTCAATTGCAGTGTAATCAACAGATGGCTTAACACCCACAGATCTCATGGAAGATGCAAAACAAGAATCTGACTCAAGGGACTGAAAACAGAAACAAAACCAAGTTGAACTAATTGGACTATAAAAAAAATTGACACAAAAGGGAAGTAGAAATGCAAGAGAAAATAGAAACAGCTACATACCCTTTTGATGTAGTCTAAAACCCCTTCATCTGTAACTTTATTTCCATCTTGATCAATGACATTAAAAACTGTTCAAGAAGCCAAAACCATATGAAAATCTTGATGGTGGTGAGAGAATCAGTACAGAAAGAGAGATGGGAGAAGAAACTTACCATCCATGAACCAGCAACCGTCAGAAGAAATATAGGCTTTCGTGATGATGAGATTGAGATCAGTAAGAAATTGAACAACTTCAAGAAGAACCCCATGTTTGTTGGCACTATCTACCTGCAAAAAACGGTTGAAATCAGCATAAACTAACCTAAATGAAAGACTTTAGCAAACCAGAAATCGAGAAAACAAACATACCCTTATTACGGTAGCATCCTTACAGGCTTCGTTGTCAATTACAACCCTGGAAAAAGACAAGAACTTGAAGCTTATTATTCGTAGAGAAGAAAGTTGTGTTGGTTTATCCAGAGGAAGGAATGAAATTATGTACCTGGGTGGATTCATTCTTCTAATTAGCTTCACATATTCATCATCAATATCATGGGAGAAGTTCATGTTGATTGCTGTAATAAGAGAAAAGGGGTAAATAGACCAACAAATAAGAGACGCCTGGACAATTTTGTAAAGCCAATCAGAAACCAAATATCAAAAAGCCATTACTATAGAGAGAGAGGGAGAGAGATCTGAAAATGATAACTAGGAAAAGAAAACAGTGAAAAGAAACCCAAAAAAGAGAACCAGAGAAGATTAAAACCCAAGTCAGAAACAGAAATCGAAGAACAGAGCAAAGGGAAGGGAAACCAAAGAGCAAGAAAACAAAAGAGAACATACCCATTTGCGATCTGTGAGGACTCGTAATCTGCTCAGAATGTTCAAGGTTTCTTCTCAGTTATTTCTGAAACGCCGATACAAGGTGTTGTATCAAAGGGAAAGCAAAGGCATATGTTATATACACAAGCGAAGGGGATTGGGGTCGGGCCTCACTTTGGGAAGGTTTGAAACGATGTGTTTTTAAAAATCAATTCTTTTTTAACCAAAAAAATAATAGTAAAAAAATAAGACCTCCCGACACGATACTCCAAAACCTGCAACTTGAAAAAAGTACAAGAAAACACAACACTTCTTCCCCACTTCCCTCTCTCTCTCTCTCTCTCTCTCTCTCTCTCTCTCTCTCTGTCAACTCCTTTTTTCCGATTATTTATTTATAATGGAGATTTGATCTCCATTATTTGGTCCCTGTCCTTGTGTTTACGCTTCCAATCTCAGTCATTCTGAATCAGTACATTCATATCATACGAGAGAATTTCCCCCAAAAGAACAGAAGCCCAAAAATAAACCAATAGGACGCCGGGCGGCGGAGAACGCCGGCCCCGGAACCTGCTATGGGTTTAAAGCCTGAAGTAGCTCCAAGGTCCGTGGAGCTGAAGCGAATCCGACCGGCGCCAAATCTCCCCACAACTTACGGCCAATTTATTGCGTGTATTCTATTAACGCTCATTACTTTTTTATGATTTTTTTTTTTTGACAAAATGAGTTATAACTGAGGATGCAATAATTACTAATTAGTATTAGTATTAGTTGTAGCTGATTGAAAATGTGTAACGTGCTGACAGCTTCCATAATTCCATTTCATTTAATCACACGAGTTAGGTTAATACTCTAGTTTTTTCCATTACACATTTAACAAGCTTTAAAAATGGTCCTTTAAGTTAATTAGATAGCAACAAACAAACACCCAATAAAAGAAGATGAAGGGAAAGAGGAAGAAGAGGAAGGGATGGTTAGAGAGAAGGAAAAGAGGGAACTGGAAGAGAGAAAGGAAAGGATGGGAAAAAGTAAAAAAAGGAAAAAGTCATGTAATCTAAAAAATAAAATAAAATTCAAAAAATGGTCACCTCGTTTAAAATTTTTCACCCTGACCTACGTATCATGTTTTAGTTAATTTGGTGATCATTTTGAATCATTTTCCAAATTTCATATACCATGTCTTTTTTAAATTTCAGCTACTAAATAAACATTAACTACAAATTTTATAGACCAAAAAAATATAATACCTTTTAAATTAAATTCAACCTTAAATCAAGACCATAAATTTAATATTACATTACATATATATAAAGATGAAAATTTGAACTGAGATTTTCTTTATCCATGAAATTTTGAATTTTATAATATTTTAATATCGATGGGGAAGCACTTTACATTTTTATCTTTTAAAAATTTTCATTTCATCACAGGGAGAGTTCTAACTTCTACATCAACTTGGCCATACTGTTGTCTCGAGGGGATGATAAAATTGATTGTTGGGCATTGAGTTTTCTCACCTAGAACCCTCAACCCCTATTGTAGTTAGTACCATTTTGTCATCAACATCACAATCCTTATTAATAGTCAATCCACGAAGTTAAAAAGTTAATTTATATTTAAAATATGTTTAAAATATTAAATTTACTTAACCTATTGACTTCTATTTTTCAATACCCTACCCATGATTTAAAATAAAATCAAAGTAAGATATAATTTAACTCCCAACCGTGTTTCCTCCACATTTTAGACTTCATATTGGAGTACACTTAAGAGACAATATAAAAAATATATATTATAAAGATTAATTCTATCCTCGCTGATTTAACTAACTTGTTTGATTAATGGGCATTCATTACAAAAGGTTGTGCATGCGGCATGCCCTATTAATTTAATTTAACGAACCCAATAATAATTTCCCATTAATGAACCTCCACAAACTTCATTTATGTCTCCCCACAAAGAAAAATCAAAGCAAATCAATAGACACCCACACACACATTCAACCCCTGGCAAAGAGTGAGTAGGACTAGAAGAAGGAACAGCCGAAATACAGCTCGGATGGCAATAAAAATGAGACAGAAGCCAACCAGCTACCAGAATTTCAGTGTCTAATTGAACCCATTCAACTTAATCTACACAGTGTATTGCTTTAATAGGACAATAAGATAATTGTTTATGGAGGGGATGTTAGGTTGGTGGTTTAAATTCTAATTTTGTTTTGGTATTTTTCGTTTTTGTCATCTTGATTCTCTCGTAGTCTCAAAATGTCTCGTCTTTAATTTTTAAAAGTGATTATTTTAATATATTTAATTAATTTTTATTTAATTCGTTCGTTTGTATCACAATGTCTACACAACACTACAATAAATAAGTTTTTTGAAATATTTATATATGCAGTGTTAACAAAGATCAAGATTATTGGCTAAAAAGAGAACCTGAATGAACAAAGTTGAAAGTAAAGAGATTAGAATAGATGTTTTAAAGAAACGTGGAATAAATATTAACAAAAGCCAAAATCAATCTACAGTGATTAAAATAGACAAAAACTGCAGAAAAAAGAACTAAAATAAGATTTAAAACTAGCTTAGCAGTGGAAAAAGAAACACTAACCTGTTGGTTTGGTTTTGGCATTTTGTCAAACACTTGGTGCGCGCGCACACACGCGTGTCTTAAGGCGACTGCCTGCCGTGCCTCGTGGTGCTGTCACATGGTCCCTGATTCTGAGCCCCCAACGCAACCCAATTCTACAATGCCTGGTTGTGCGATTTAGGGCAGCCTCTGTCCTCTGCGCACGTAGCTGCTGCCAGTTTAAATTTCAGGCTATTAATGGCGTAGGCGAGTGGGCCTGATAAGCTTATTAGTAATGAGTCATGGCTGAGTTCGCCAAAAAAGAAAAGAACTGCTGCGTGTTGTTGTGGCGTACCTTTTTCTTCACAATCGCCAGAAAACGCTGGTTTTGCCTCTCCATTTCCTGCTAAACATTGTGTTTCGATTGATAATGGATCTTCTTCGGGTTTTGCGATGGAGAATCCGATTGCTTTTGGGGTACGGATGTAAGTAATTGAAAAGACAAGGCGTTCCACCATTTCTATATCAACATCAACCTCCCCTGTTCAAGTTCATCTTGAGATTTTCAGATTCAAGAAATTGAAAATTAATAATATATATATTACTCTTAAAATTAGTAAAATTTCAATTTAGTAATTAAACATTATATAGTTAAATAAATGTAATTTACAAGTATATTACTAAAACATTATATAGTTAAATAAATGTAATTTACAAGTATATTAGATTGTTAGTTCGAATTCTCATATTTACATGTTTATTCTGCAAAGATTTCTTTTTTCATAACCTAAACTAAATTCATTATTATGATTTCTTTTCAAAAAAAAAAAATCTAAATTTTTAAATATTATATGATTAAAATAATATCTTGATTTTTATATTTTTCAATTTTAGTTCATGTATTTTTAATTTTTTTTAAATTTTTTACTCGATTTTTACAAAATCTTAACATAGATTCTACGCACAACCTAAATTTGATTTATGAACTTGAAAATAAATTAAAATATTTTAGTSGTTATATTTTGTTAGTTTTTCATGAATCATTTAACATGAACTTTATATGACATTTGTTTTGTGCAGTTACATATTAAATAGATGTGTTCATGGACTAGGATTTGAAGTAAACATATAACTGGCTCAAACGTGGAGTTTTGAAACAAATCAAGATTTCTATTAAAATAATTAGTAAAAAATAAAAAAACAAATACTCATATAACTCTGTGTGCAAATTTTATGAACTAAAGAAACTATATTTTTAGTCCATGTAAAAACTAATATTTAGGTAGAAAATCTAAAAATATTTATCAATTTGAACGTAATTCAATTGATTAAAGTATATATTATCACAGAAAAAATTGTAGTTTCAAATTCATATGGTGAAATATTGTTGAGTGAAAAAATATATCTTTTTAATATTCAAATAAATAATAAGATGAAATTAATGTGAAAATTCCATGAACTAAAGTAAAGATATAAACTTAGTAGGGGTGACAATTTAGTATGGTCCTCTCAATTTAAAAAGAAACACAACTACTCTTTTTCATTTGGTCCCTTTCTATTATTAAATCAACCAAGAAAAAAAAAAGATTTTTCTACCCATATTATATTCAATAACATTGCTTCAAAAATTAGAGCAAAAACTAGGTATATATATATATATATTAATAAATAAAATTAGCTTGAATTTGACCAACTTAAACCATAAAGTAACCTTATCACCCAACTTTTAAACAAAATTTGAATATTATACCTAAGGTTTTTTAATTTAAGGAATTAAAAAAAAATCATCAAAGTTCAAGAACAACAAATTTCAAAGGTCAAACGTTTTTTAAAAAATACAAATGTAATGAAAAATGGTTCAAGATTTAAGTGAAACAACCTCCTCACATTTATTTCAAATATATGAAAGTAATTTACATAAAGCATAAAATAAATATGTATTTTTTAAATATAATAAAAAGTTTAAAATTAAGAAACATAACACAATCTTCAAATTTAAATAATTATAAAACACAATCTTCAAATTTAAATAATTATAAAACACAATCTTAATCTAGCTGTCTCCCTCCTACATCTTCACTCTTATCTTTTCTTTTTCTTTTTATTTTCCTTTCTTTCATTTTTCTTTCTCCTTTCCATATCATTATTTATAAATGTAAATATTTCATTACTATATTATTTGACATAATTTGTTCACTCAGTCTTTTTTTTTAATTAAATTTATCTTTGATATATCATTATTATCATCTATATAGTACAAAATAAAGTTATAAAATTGTCAAAAATCCATCCTAAATTATCTAATATCCAACCAGTTAAACATTCAAAATATCACCACATAACGTATCAGTATAGAKGTACAAAAAAACTTTAAAAAGGTACAACGAGGAAAAATAATAATTTCATTGGAAATATTACATGCAACATAAAAGTAAACTAAAAAAAAAGAATCCACTCACAAAACAACATGAGATATTGATTTGATCACTTATTTAAGTTTAAAATTCTATATAATAAAACTAAAGTTTGAAGTTGAATTCACTCTTTTCTATGAGACTAGAATACAAATATACTACCCTACATTTAGTCATCTTGCTAATTACTTAATAACCTCTTATTATTTTTATTTTATTAATTATTTAGCTAAATTTTCTCTTGCCAAGTCATCAAAAAGCAATCCAACAAATTCAAAACTGAAAAATCAAAAATGAAAAATATCTTCTTCCATTATACTTTTACATTTTTTTTAACAAGTTGATCGTGATTAATATTGTATTAGACTTTTCTCCACAGAAAAAATCGTCTCTCGTGCTTCAATAAAATACCAAAAAAGTAATTAAATTCAGAATTAATTGAGATTAGTGGACGCTAAGTCTACGTCTAGGGCAATAGGGCATACGTAGCAGCGGGCCCACCACAGAGTCAACGGTCAAAGAATTTGTCCAAAAAGCCGAGCGTTTCGATATTCCCACGCGCTCACGTGGGGATCTGCAGGTAGCGCACGTGACTTTCGCCAGAATACAACGGAGGGGCGGCGGCTCCGGCTGATAGCGACGTTGCGGGGATTGGGGAGGCCTTTTGGAGTTTGGGAAGGGTCGTTTTGGTACATTGTCATTGCCACGTCATCAGTCCACGTAAGTATATCAACATGGGACCACGGGCCCACTTTTTTTTTTTTTTCTCTTTCCTTGACTGGTGTAAAAGCACATTTGACGTTTAAATTGATCGTAAAGTAACAATTTAATTACAAATTTCTTAGTGTAAGACTTTAGTTATATAGTTTCAAATTAATAATAATTTAATTTTTAAACTTTAGTAAGTATAATTAAGTCTCTGTCGTTTATATCTCAGAAAAAAAAAGTTTATGTCATTTAAAACTTGTAACAATTTAATTGTTTCTGTGATAAATTTTATCTAAATTAAGTATAGACTTTTATCATATAACTATTAATTTATAAACACATTTGATTTATTAGTTTATCGATCTGTATATCTAAGAAATTTAACAAATTCTTTTATGAAATAGACTAAATATTTACCATCTTTAAATTACAAAGACTAAATTATTATTAACGACTGAACTGTTATTTCAATGTTATTTTTGAACGCCTTTTTTTTAGTTAAAATATATTATTATTACGAGGGTTTCGAGTTTCCATGCGCACGTTCTCAGCCCCCGTTTTAAGGAATGCCATGCATGTGTGTCTAATTCTGACTGGGTTTCTGTGCATGCCCAAATCTTTTCTTTTTGGGGGATTTTGTAATTATTTTGTAATTATAAATATTTACAGAAAAAAAAAAGTTAAATTTTCAATATAGTTATAAAGCTAATAAGTTCAAGACTAGGACGGGCCCTGGATTTYGAGGGTTTGTCCTTAACTTTCAGCCTTCAAGTTTTGTTTAAAATGTCAAAAACTTAAAAAAAATATACTAATAAATTTTTAAACTAAAATTATTAATTTTGTATTTAATAAACTTTTAAAGCTCATTAAATTATTAGATACAAAATTGAAAATTTAAAAACTTATTATACATATTCTAAAATCTAGAGTCTAAAAAAATAAAAAATTTAAAATTTAAAAACTTATAAAAAAATGACTTTAATATCGTAGTCATTATGACCATTTCTATTACATTGTTTAAAAGTGGATAACAAAAAGTTGTCTCATAAAAGATGTGTGATTCCTAATTTCAATTAGATTTTGCAAAACTAAAAATAGTAAAACCTCAMTATTACACTTAATTGAAATTCATGTTTGATTAGTTTTTTATTTTTGTTTTTCTGCAAAATATTTGGTTGGTAATTGGCTGTCTACAATTTTGGAGGTACATTTTAGGAGCCTAACTTAAGTAAAACACATGTTAAATATGAACTCGAATTTAATTCAACCATAAATTTTCACCAACTTTTTTTTTATAAGTAAACTTTCCATTATTACGAATGAAAAAGTTAACATGATATAGTTTTAAATATTGTGTCATTTTGATTTCAAATTCAACACAAAAATGAACTCTAGTCTAAACATTAAAAGTTTTTAACCCACCAACCACACATTATTTAGTGATTCAATATAATTTAGTAATTAAAATATTTTTACTTAATTTAAAAAATTACAGTTTCAAATCTTCRTTCCATAAACAACATTGTTTCTTTGACATGTCTATAACTAGAAATTTTTTTTAAAGATCGAGCATTACTCTGATGATTCATGATAACTTGACGAATAGCATGACCAACATGCCGTTGATTCAAAGTTCAAATTTCTACCCTATCAACTTTCGATGGTGGGATAATAACTTAGTATGATGGTCATGAATTACGAGTAACGATAAATTAGAATTCGATTTCAGAGAAGGAATATGAAAAAAAAAAAGTAGCTACAACTAGCACACAAATTACCCGATTGTGAGCGTGACACATCTGACGTCATTAACCCCTTTTTATTGAATTCGTATATTTGAATATCAACCAACTCTKTGTTCATAAGAGTTGATCACTACTCTCATTTTTCTCCAAAATAAAATAATAAATAATTTTTTAAAAATTAAAAAAAATGAAGAGACAACGGGGCATGTTTGCTGCAGCCGTCCCCTGCTTCCTCATGTTCTGGTCTCCCAACCAGCAGATTGGCCCACAAAACCTACTACCTTCGGCCCAAATTTATTGTCCAAATCCTGCTGACGTAGACTTATTCATTCAAAGACTAAAGACYGACCACTATTAAATTTTTGACAAGAAAGAAATACAAAAAATATATATTATTCATGTATTTTAGAAAACGAAAGACTTGATATTTCCATCGTTTGCTAGAATTTGAAACTTTAAAAGATAGAATTATACCGCCAAAATATTTTGTTATAAACTTTCATTTTTATTAAAATTAAAAATATATTATAAATCATATAATACTGTAAAATATAATTCTACAAAATCTATGGAAATAAATAAATTAATATTACTTTAGATTGACTCTATAAATATTTAGTTGACACACCGTTAGTTTACAAATATATTATTAAACACTTTGAACAATTTTTTAAATTGAGATTCAATTTCTAAATTTGCTACCAAACATATATCAAAAATATTGAAAACATATAATACAACACTATTTTTCATTGAATCATTTGTTTCAAATTTCTATTTTTTCTATTTTTTGATAACCAATCAAACGCACACTAAAGAACCCCCTCCTCACCTAAATATTTTTCCTTTTTGCCTGAAAAATAAAGGAAAAAAAAAAGAAAATTATTTATATATAAAGATAATTTCTTGCAGATCATAACTTAGCACTATGGCATACTTGCAGGATGCTCTTTGCTCACTTAAGCTGGAATGCCCTCGTTTTCATTTTCAAATCAAAACATTCTTTCTGAACAGAAGACATCAAAGTACGACTCCGCAAATGTTAATATCGGCTACTAACAGCAATTTTGCATGCATGGAGCAATGCGAGAAGCAAAAAATTACTTTAAAGCTCGATATCGGGCACGCCCATCAAGAATGAACTGGATCATCTGATCCAAGTAGGGGCATGTATTCTGATCCTCTAACATGAACACTGAAGCAAGCTGCAAAAGTTGAATACAAGTTAAGATGTAGGGAATTAAAGCAAGAAGGACTAGTTAGATCAACAAAGTTCTGATATTAAATCCAACTACACCACCATAATGCATCACGAGGAATTTAATTTTTCCATCTCTTAAGAATTAAATTGGCTGCATGAATTATTTTAAGGATTAAATACTATCTGGTCCCTATGCTTTCGACTTTGTTTCATTTTAGTCCCTATACTTATAAACTTTTGTTCATTTTAGTCATTGTATTTTAAAAACGTCTACTTTGATCTATGTACTTTTAAAAGTAATCAATTTGATACCTGTTTGTAAAAGTTTTAACGCAAATTTTATTCACAATAGAAATCCTTCTATACAAGTTTATTTCTACGTCCCAAAGAATTCACAATAGAAATGYTTCTATACAAATTTATTTCTACATCCCAAAGAATTTAGAGGGTGAGATGCCATGCTAAAATTATAATCAAAAGAAATTAAATAAAAATGAAAATGAATGGACAAAATGATCACTTTTTTAAAGTACAGAAATCAAAATAAACATTTTGAGAGTACATACAAAAATAAACTAAACTAAAGGCGAGAGTACAAGGACCAAATTAGTATTTAAATAGCATAGAAAAGTTAAATTGACTGTATTAAGAGAACACAAAGTAAAATGACTCGGAACAATCAAATATTTGCTACAAATCCTTCCCCCCTACACAAGTAGACGAAAAAAATAAAACTAATTGCATAAATAYGAAAGATATGAATGGCTATTTCAGATTTAGTGTTTCCCTAGTCTCGGGCTTAAATTGAGTAAACCACAACAAACAAAATTTACTGTTGTCTCTAGTGGATTAATTGTTTTTGAGCCCAGTGGCCGTCGAAACATGGCAATAACAGACATACTGCCCATAGCTGCCTGAATGAGAAAAATTCTTATTGGGGGCAATAACAACATACTGCCTATTGCATAAGGGTTGTTTTTTGTGGTGGGCAAACCTTTTAGCAGTTTTTTGGAAGCTGTGAATTGAGAGGAACAATAAATTTTTTTTAAGAGGGTGTAGAGTGTTCCTGGGAAGAGGTTTGGAAACTGGTTAGATATCACGTATCTCTTTGGACTGTTGTGTCCCAATCTGTAATGGATAGATCTTGCTTGATTGGAGCATGTTCCTTTAGTTTGATTCTTTTTATTGGACCTTTTTTTTTGTATGCCCCCTTGTTTAGCACAATTTTATCCAAAAGATCTTGCTTGATTGGAGCCCATTCCTTCTAGTTTTACTCTTTTTGTTGGGCTATTTTTTTTTTTTTTTGTATATCCTCCTGTTTCTCTTTCATTTATCTTAATGAAAGCTCAGTTTTTTTATCCAAAAAGAAAATTTTTCATTGGCTCTTCACAAGTTCCTATCACTACTAGCTAGAAACATCCCGATCAGTGTGTTTCTGACTTTCAATGCATAAATGAAGTAGGTCATGCTTAGAATGTAAGACAGATGAACGTTTTGAGTAATACCATTTTCTATCTTCATCACACTTTGAAGCATCGTATCCATCTTCATTTTCATATCTGAATTATCATCCATATGAGGGACTACAAGAGCGAGCTCACGATAGATGTCACGAACAAAGCTGCATATATTCTTGGCAAAATCAAGTTCACCATCTGATATTCGACCAATTGCCAATCGCATCAGTTCTCCAGTCAAGTCTGCAAGCTGTATAGAGCATTAGGCACCTCTTCTTTGAAAACAGGGGTTTCACATGCACTAAGAAAACCACTTTTAAAATCATTTGTTTATCTATTTTCATTAGTAGTATAATCACATGGATTGTAGACCCACACCTGTTACATGTCAATGAGTATGCGACTAATCTCTAAGCATATAATGTATTTTTGTCCTATTCATTTTAACAAAATAATGATATGAGAAGAAACAGAACTTAGATGCTAACCCCCAAGAGGTAGTCGAGATTGTTAATTTGCAAAGGCTCAAGTGCCGGATCACTAAGGGGTAACAATGTATCATTTATCTCGTCAAGATTCAAAAGAGTTCCTGTTTTGCAGAATTTACAGAAGGTTGCGGCTTCAACATATTCTTGCACCTGCAGAAGCCAAAGCTAAACAGATCAACTTGTCGTTTAACTTTGGCCTGAAAAGGTAAAAGACAGAAAGGTCACCCCTGGTGAGTATGCCCGCCTTAGCTTCCAGAAATCGGTCCCCTGTAACTCTTTTATAAGTCGGGACACATGCCGCGATGTCACATCTGCCAAGTCCTTTTCTGCCTTTTCCAGAACCTCCTCTTTGTTCTGTTTACTGATTCTGTTTTAATAATCATACTACTAAGCCACAATCCATGTACTTATAATTATATTTATCATGAGTTCATAACAACAACTAGACCGTGAAAGTGCCWAAATGGATAAAAGTGAAAAATTATACAGGTTGATGTGCTCAACAGTTCAAGAAAAAAAGTTATTGAAAAAAGTTTAAGTTCAATATTAAGAACAAGTAGATAATAACAGTGGCAAAGTCGTACCTATGAACTTGAAAAATGACCTTTTTGCTGTTCATTGTGATATCACGGCTTGCTTTCACCACTCTTTCCCGCTTATCATTCTGTATATTTAGTCAGTCGAATAGATGAACCAAAAAAGTTGAAAAGAAGTTTAAATAAATTGATGCAAACTCATGCACTGCATCGAACTGTTCCAATCCCAATCCTACAACTAACAACCCAGAAGAGCTCTTGATGCTGAATAATCGACTGAATGGCTTCATAGCAAGTAGCACAAAGTTAGAAATCTCGGCCTAATCAACTGCATTGCATTTTAATGGCAGCATTTCAAGGCAATAAGCTAGTTATCTGACCAAAAGAACAAAATAAAGCCACGCATAATAACACTATCCAAACCCAAAATTGATTTTCCAGCAACAATTTCAAACAGACTCCTCCGTGAGCAAACTACAGTCAGAAAAATGGAAACCCCATTTCGGAATCTAGGGATAGAAGGTTCGGCTCACCGGTGTATCTTTTCATACGAGAGCTATGGTGAAAATTATGAACTTACGAGGTTATTAAGGTAGTCGGCATATTTAGAGAAGGCGTCGTTCATGGAGGATTGAGTGGATAATGTCCTCGCCCTTTTCGGTGAGCTCTGCAACGCTGGCCCTGCAACTGAACAATTTTGAAACTGTAACATCAAACCCAGAAGAATGGAAAATTGAAAATAGCTACTGCTTTTAATAGCTCAAAACCCTAATTGGGAGAGAGAGAGAGAAATACTTTTATGGAGGAGCTGGGGCTTTGGTTTGGAAGCCATGAGAGTGAGAGCGGCCTTCTGAATTCCGGTAGCATACAACATCTGTCCCTCCGGAATCAGAAGTTGGTAAATTTGGGAAATTTTTATTTTTATTGTCTGAATTTTAATTCTAAACTTTTTAACCTAAATGATCAAACTATCAAATAAATCATAAAATTCAACCCAAGCCCAACACATCTCTCAAAATCAAGTTATATGAAAATGAAATTTCTTTTAACATCAAAAATGTTCAAATCCAACCACACCTAGGTCACTCTAAACAAATAAATAAAGGTACACAAAATATATATATATATACATATACATATATTATAAATCTATATACTTTTAAAGTATCTATTTTAATCGATAGACTTTCAACTTTTGTTTATTTTAATTTTAAAAAATGAAAAAAAAACTTTTGTTTTTTTTAATCCTATTTTATAAACTGGTTTTATCTTTGTATTTTAAAAAAAGTAACTATTTTGGTATGTTCAATTTCATTTTCTTGCTAAACTAAGCAGTAATTTRAATATATCTTCAATCAAGAGGTTGTGAGTTCGATCTCTCACTCCCACATGTTGAAATAAAAAAATCATTTTCTTTCCATCATCATTTTAGCATAACTTTACTAACTTTAAAAAATGTAGTCATAAATTTGTATTAAAAAATCTTAAAATTTTGTAAATAGWGATCAAAATATTCACAATCGAAACTAAAAATACAGCCTAAATTAATATAAACATGACGAGTCCTTAAAGAATCGAACTTACAGATCGAAAAGTAAAGAATGGGGTCGAAGAAGAAAGTTGCATAGTTACTCGAGGCACTTCACTTTGGGAGAAAAGTCTAGTAGTACAGAAATACCATACTCCATTTTATTTATACAATAAATTTAAAGAACATCCTCACACTATTATGAATATAAYGCGGACCAAAGAGTGAATGGAAGAGAGTATGGTACTCCCATAGTATCGAAAATTTTCTCATTCGAGTGAAAGACAACATTTTGGAACTTGTTTATTATACCCTCCTTAAATATTATTCATCCGTCTAAACATTAAAATGGAACGGTAACAAGTAAAATGCATCATGTAAACAATTAAACAAATGGACTTTATCCTTGAGGTTCTATTATTTCTTTCTTTTAAAAGGAATCGTAAGCAGACACTAGTAGCACAAGACCCAAGAACTCAAACAATCTTTCAAAAATTTCTTGGTGTCCTCTGAAAATACATAGTTAACTGTATTGGATGATTACGTTACATTGAGGCAACTAATATTTCGAGGCAACTAATAAATTGAAATAACAGATATTTTAAGGTAAATTTTATATTGTGAATCATGATATCAAGGTAACTAACTTTCAACATAATCAAATTAAAGCAACTAACATTTTACACATTCATCSCATCCGTCATATCTAGACCTCAATATTTTAGGAGAACCAAGATATGAATGCAATAAATATTTAAAAGCAAACCATTATTTYAAGCTAACCAATATATCAACCAACCTTATTCTAGGATAACCAAATATTAAAGAAAATCACTATTTCAGAACAACTAATAACTAACTTATATATCCAAGACAATAAATATTTCAAAACAACCATTCATCTGGGACAACTTCAACAAATGTTTCAAACCAACCACTATTTTGTGACCATTGACATTATCAAAGCAAACCATTATTGAAAGGCGTCAAACATTTAAGAACACCCGAAATGATTGAGACAACCACGGTTTGAAGCCAGCAAATATTTCRGACCATCAATTGTTTTGAGGCAACCAATGTTTTTGGAGAACGAACATATCAAGGCAATTTTTATTTCGAGACAACCGATTGTACAGAGACAACCACTATTTCAAGACAACTTTGATTTCAGGACAACCATTATTTAAAGGCAACAAATATTTSAAGACAACTTTTATTTCGGGACAACCGATCGTATARAGGCAACCATTATTTCAAGACAACTTTGATTCGGGACAACCATTATTTAAAGGTAACAAATAATTCAGATCATATATATTATGAGGCAAACCAATRTTTGTGACATATCATGGAAACTTCCATTTTGGGACAACTAAAAATATCAAGCCAACAATTATTTCAAGACATCAAATATTTAAAAGCAACCGTCATTTTGAGGCGACCAACATCTCAAGGCAACCAATTTTTCGAGCTAACCATATTTTGACGCACAAATATTTCCGGATTCACAACTTTAATAATTTC
>NW_019104491.1:1005435-1035240 GCF_001995035.1 Momordica charantia
TAAATACCAGTTAAATTAGGTAGGTCCTAGCGATATCTAATGTGGCACCATAAAACTAGTATTCCCATGAAACTCCTTGAACCTGGTCGTGGAAAGACAAGTCCTAGTTAATAACAACTCTAACTCTCTTGGCACATAAAACAAACATAAAATCAAGCCAAGGAAGTTAATAAGTAAACACAAGTTGAAATGCGAATGAGAAATACAAATCTAAATGAGATTAATAAGTATTTACAACATTAGTTTGATATCATTTAGCATCTACATCTAAACCTACAGTCCCAACGAAAAGCCAAAGAGAAAGTAATGACATGTCTCTCGAACCCAATGGCGTAGCAGATTCAAGAATTTGTTGAAGATTAGGTTTAGGACACACGAGTTAGACAGTGGCACTGATCGAATAGAAGGTTGAAGGGAAGGGCGTCGATGAGGAAAAGGGAGGCCGGACAGGAAACGAACTCAAAAGCGTAGTGTTTCAAAAGGTTGGCGTAGAAATCGGGTTCACAAATTTTCAGCACATCATATGGTAGGAGATTAGGGTTTGAATTCTCAAAGGCGCTAAATCTCCGCGGAGAAAATAATCATACAAAGATCCACAACGTCCGAAAATTGTACAGAAAAAAGATCGAGAAGTTTACCTGCGATCAAGAGATGAAGAAGCGCGAGGGAGGGAAAGGCAGCGCCACCGAGTGCGACGGAAGAGGGAAGTCGAAAGGCGACTGAGGGGAGCGGCTAGGGTTTGTGTGGGAGACACGACACAAGACTATCTATGAGTAACGGTCACTTTTTTCCTTTTTTTTTTCTTAAATAAATAAATTGGGGAGCACGGAATTGAACTGGGCCGAGCCATTGGGCTGAATTAGGTGGGTTGGATTGGGCCTATGGAATCAACACGTGTATATCTAGTAGTTTGCTTCCCGGCCTTTTCTATTAAAAAAATTCAAACCAATCATAAAAGATTTGATTTCTCATTTTCAAATTTTTTTTTATTGTGGGTAGTTTTTAGTATTATATATATATATATATATATATATATATATATATATTTTAGGGAAGGAAATTCATTAATTAAAGTCCACTCGGGCCTACAGATGAGGGGAAATTCCCTGGAACAAGGTTTAGTAACCACGTAGGATACTGATGAAGCAAGAAAAGATCTAGAATAAGATAAATCATACTTGACAAGAGAGTGGACTGTATTATTACATCCCCTACCAACATGAGTGAAATAAATTGAAGAGAAAGAGAGGGAAAGGGATTTTACTTCCATCAGCTGGCTTAACTCATCATAGAAACTTCACCATTAAGGAGTTTAACTGAGTCTGATTCAACCTGCAAATGAGAAGATTAAAGAGAGATTGCCAGGTCTCGATGATGACTTTGATTTCAGCAAGCAGCGGAGAAAAGTTGACGGGAACCACTTGGAATTTTGCGGCCATGATCGAACCGCTAGAATCTCGAATAATAAGACCGAAGCCTGAGCAATTGGGTTTACAAGCTGCATCGACATTGAGCTTCAAGAAGTTATCTTCAGGGGGATTCCAACCCATGGGCTGGCGATAGGGGTAGAGCGTTGCATGGCCGGACGAAGGCTCTGATCTACTTGCAATTGCTCGTAGGTTGTGGCATATGAAGAAATCCAGGTACATTTTTGGTCGACTGACATAAGTTGCTTTCCATTAAGCACAGAGTTACGATCCGCCCAAATTGCCCAACAGTTCGTTGCTGCGAGATCCCAATTTACCGAGTTGACCGAAGTTGAGATCGCCTCCCAAAGGTCCATAAAACACTAATTTTGGTTCTGAGAGATCCGAACAGCAGCGAAAAGACTATTCCAGATTTTCCGTGCTCGCTTGCAGTAGAAAAGTGAATAGGCAACAGTCTCCGGTGAATTAGTGCAGCTATGGCAATAAGGTACCACATCTAAACCCTTTCTTTGCAGAGTAGCTACAGATGGTAGGAGGTCATGAGATGCTTTCCACATGAAGATTCTGATTTTTGTTGGTACTCTAAGTTTCCAAATTGATAACCAATAGTGACTGTTGTTATGATTACTGGTTGATAGCATGGAGCATTTTAAGTTCATAGATAGCTTATAGCCACTCTTTACATTAGATAATCATCTCTTATCAAAATGTCATAACCACGAATCTGTTGGGTAGAATTAGTATTATATTTGAGTTTGAAACATTGACCATTGATTTTTATAATGGTAATAAGAGTATGTTTGGGAACGATGGTAGAATTAGTAATTAGAAAAAATATATATTGAAGTATAATTAATTTCAAGTGATACCTTAAATCAATTTCAAGTGATTTTATATTTTCCTAAATCAAATTTTTAATTTGTCCATAGGAAGTGATTTTGACAATTAACGAAAAAGTTTTCACCCCAAATACACCTTAAACCTTATGTATCTTAACCATTTGAGATGTGGTTAGATTGTATTTGACATCTTTAAACTACTATCCGTTAGGTTAGAGTTATTCTAGCTTTTTAATGATTATGTTCCACAACAAAAAGTAAATAGTCATTCTCGTCGTAAGGAAAATGATCTGACACGGACTAATCTGTCATGAATTCTAGAAGTTAGAAAATTTAAAGGATCTCTAAAATAAAGGGTCAACCAGACTTCCGACCCCTCCCCTGAAAATATTTTACTCATTATTTAGAGATCATAGGTTCAATTAGCATTTGTTATACCAAAAAATAATAATTTTAATTTTTTTAAATAATTAATTTGTAATTTTTAAAATATAGGTACGAACAAAAATTATAAAACGAGTTTGAAAAATCCTGCTCCAATGCAATGGCCAATGGGCGAAGGGAGGCAGATGCGACACGGAACCGCGGGAAAGAGGAACCCGTTGGCGTTGGCGTTGGTCGCTGCGCCCATAGATTGGCAACCTCGAAGCTCCCCCACTCTCCAAGACCCAATACCCATTTCAGACTCTCAACGCCAAATTCACAGCGAGTAGAGGCAAGGCAACCATGGTGACGCTGGTGGTGGCCAAACCCAAAAATAAATTTCGTTTTAAATTTTAAGTTTTATAATCCCAATTACAGCCAACCTAATTATTCTTCTGCCGCTCTTCTTCCGTCGATTCTTCTTCTTTCTTATTCCTCTTCCGCCGCTTCTTCTTCCGTCCCTTTCTACTGCTTCTCACGCCATTGAACGCACGACCAGGTGAGTAAACTTATATTTTTTAATTCTATTTTTTAAAGCAAGTTATCATGTTATAGTGACTTCTATATGCCCTTCACTAGATGTTAAATCTAGTCTAAAGATTTCTGATTTTGTTGATTTACTTGGTTAAGATCTCTGTGTAAGAATTTTTTAATTATATTTTTTAAAGCAAGTTATCATGTTATAGTGACTTCTATATGCTCTTCGCTAGATGTTAAATCTAGTCTAAAGATTTCTGATTTTGTTGATTTACTTGGTTAAGATCTCTGTGTTGGAATTTAGTTAAATTTTCATATAAATTCACTTCTTTTTATAKTAAATAGCGAATCTTAATCAGCTGATTAGATATAGTTCTCAAATGTGTGATTCTGGGGGGCCGGACCCGGCACTTAGTCAATCACCTAGGAACTGACATGTAATTCATTATATGTAACTGTTTGAGTGGTTGGGGTTTCTCTTTTGGCTTTTGCCAGTTTGAACTTTGAACTCAACCTTTTCTCTTTTTATAATTGAAATAGACTTTCCTGTTCTGCTGCACTATTATTGAGATTTTACAATTTCTGAGGAGAATATTTAGGAGTTTCAATGGGTTACAGTCACAGATGATAGTCCATTACTTTGAATAACTAATGTTCTTCATTCTTCACGCAGCTTAAGTATCAAACTGGCGAGAAATAGTTGTGTTTTTGATTGCTGATGTTATGGTGGACCACAAATTTTTTCCTTTTTCTCTTCCATTTAAACTCAGCATCTTTTCGTTGCTGTCTTCCCATTCACAAAAGTTTTCAAAGTTGTAGAATTTCTTATTTAATAAATTGATGTTTCATTGCAGGTTTGCCTAGGTGTAGCTCCTATCTACTGACCGTTGCATTTCCATGCTATCTTTCTTGAAGTTTGATTCTTTTGAAGGTTCTTTGCCTCCACGATCTCTTTAAACTATGAAACTGTGTAATAACGTGTTCTTTTGTCTTGTATTCTAATTGGAAGTTCCACGTTTGTATTACTGCTATTATTTCCTCTTTGCCTCTTTTAACCTATGATCTTATGTTGTTTTGTTAAAGAAGAGATTATTTTGATCTTTGTTATTTTGGTGCTATTTACACTTACTGGTATGTAATGCTCAAGTTATGTTCTGTTTATCTTATTTTATCAGCTTGACGTATTATTTCAACTTCAGCTTTGAAGATAACTTATAGTTTCACTATTTTTTAATTAAATAAGTTATACTTCAGTTTTACAACATAACAAATACAACCGAAATATAACCACTTATACACTTGATCTAATGTGCTCTCTTAACAGAGTAGAGGCAAGGCAACCATGGTGACGCTGGTGGTGGCAACTACGCTTGATCCAGCATCCATCAATCCTGCAAACGAGCTCCTTGCCATGCCCGGATGGCGTTCTGGCCCTTCTCTCCAGGTTGATTCTCTCAATTGAAATTCCCCCATTTCCAACCCCGTTTAATCTGTTTCTTCTGATCATCAGGACATCAAAAGCTTCGCTAATCAAGATGTGAGGCTGCTGCAACACCAAAAGAGCATTGTGGTGGAGGACGACCTCGACAATCGGTGGGAGGAGCTCACCGGCGAGGTGGTCGATGAGGTTATTTTCTTCAGCCGGCACACTGCCGTTTCCAATCGCCCTGCACTAACTGTTCATCCCATTGGTATGCTACCTTACATCTTCTTAGGCGTTTTTGCAAATGAATCGGAACATTAATTTCGGTTGTGAATTTTTTGTGTTCGAAAGGGGTTCCTCATCTGCGTGATGGAGAAGTTCCTCTGCAAGGAGGGAAGCCTGGATGGGCGGCCCCGCCGAGCCCTCGTATAGGCCCCTGGCTAAGGCTCTTGAAGAGCATTGCGCAATCTCACAACCTAGTGCCAGAGTTCGAGGTTTACAATATTTATCTTCTGTTTCTTTTTGTAATACTCGGGTTTGGCGTATTTGATTCATAACTTCTTCGAAAGATGAATGTAGATAACATTGGAGGGTACTCATCATGGACCTGTGACAAATAAACCGACCATGTTTCTGGAAATTGGTGAGTATTTCTTTTTGGTTGTATAGGTGTATCCCCCCAAACAAAAGAAGTAAACAAATGAAATAATGTATCATGAATCTGTGGGATTTTAGAACTTGGTTTGACGTTCGTGCTGGTATTTGTTATAATTATCTCGATTGATTAAGATTCAGTTGTACTTGAGTTTTCCTGCCCCAGTAACTATCTACTGTCATTGGCTTGTAAATGGGGATAATTTTGACCTTCCATTATGAATGGTTGTTCTGTACATTGTGAATTTGGATTTAGGTTAACTTTATTATAGCTTCTTATACTTTGAGAAAGCTGGCTTATAATGAAATTTGGAACGGAAGAATTACCTTGGATATTCAAAACTTGTCAGAGTAGATTTACCTGGATGCACGACCTTCTTTTCCATTCAAATTCAAAGGAATTAATGAAGTTGCATAAGTCACCAAAGGTGTATTTGAGTTATTTGGGACTCGTTGGATGAATGGTATCCATTTATTTATGAAGGATAACCAATATCAAGTCCTTGAGAGCACGTATTGAAGTGCTTTGCTTTCCTTTTTTAATGAAATACAGGATTATACTTCTGGTCAAAATGAATTGTTTCTCTTTCTGATTTTGGTATAGGCAGTACAGACGAGTATTGGAGGAGGCAAGATGCTGCTCATGTTGTCGCTCTAGTTGAGTAATCCTGGACAGCCATTTTAACTCTATTGATTATTGTTTGTTGTTATCATCGATCTCATGACGTGGCAATGACATCATTCCTGGATGCTTGCAGCTAGTTTGGGAAGGACTTGCAATTGGAGGAGGAAATGATGTAGGAAACTGGAAGAGGTACATTGGTACAAGTACAATTATTAGGATTACGGTTATAGTTCTTGTTATTTTCCCCTAATATTTACCCCTAAATTTCAATAGATTGTTTTAAACAAGTTGTCCACCCATCTTATCATTGAATTCTGTTGTCTAGTTTTGGTTCAGCTGCCTAATTCTGTGATCTCTCCAACTCTTATTTATCCTGTCATCTCTCTATCTAGGTGGTTGACAATACATAGTTTCTAAAGAACAAGCTTCTGTTAAGATTTTATTTAGATTACTAATCACCCTTAACCAAATAATTGAGTTTTCAGGATTAGTGGTACACATGAAATGTCACTGTAGCTAAGTCTTTCTCTTTGTATTTTCATTTCCTCACCAATGTGTTGGTCCGCATTGTGCAAAGTAAAATCTAAGTCCATGTCGAAAAGATGTCAAGACATCATTTGCGTAAATAATTACATAAATCTTTTATGTTTTTTAGCCTTTGGAGTTGGTGTTGTTAACAGCTTCCTAGTTTGCATTGCATGCACTGTCAGTTTCCATGTTTATATATTTCTTCACTTACCTTCTTCTACTATTTCTTCGGCAGGAAGATCTTTTCTTCTAAACGTTTCTTGTATTACATAATTATATAAAGCAGGGAACATAACAAGAACAACAAAGTCCTTCTTGGCATCGGTGGTGGACATTATGCACCTCGCCACATGGACATAGTTCTGTAAGTATAGTTACTGTTAGTTACTCTATCCTTTATTTTTCAGCCTTCATACGTTTTTTCGCATGATTAGTTAATCACGTCTTTTGCCTATCCCACTGTATAGTCTTTTCTTGTTTTTAATGTGACCTGCATGAAAAACAGTGATTGGGGACATTAAAGCTCACAGAAACTTCTTTTGGTTATCTACTTTACTTTTATGTTTCAAGTAAGCGTTGGCTTGTAATGCGAAATGTCATCTTCCATGGTTCTGATTCACTTCAACAAGTTTGAAAATACACTTTGAATGGAAGTAGACGTGTTCTAACGATTTATCTATTCAGCAATAGTGTGTTTCTTATCTGAACAAAAAGGGGGAAAAACAAAAGCACTTGTCCAGTCAATGTTCAAATGGTTTTCTTTTAATCCTTCCAGAAAAGATGGAGTTTGGGTGAGCCACTTGCTCTCTGGATATTCCTTGCCAATGGAAGATCCAAACCAGTCAAATGGAGATGCGAGCAAAAACGGTATTGGCGGGAGCTGGAGAGAAGCAATTAAAGCAGCATTTGAGGCTACTAAATCGGCTTTCCCCGATGGAAAGATCATAGCACACCTTGATCACAAGTAAGTTCATTCAGTACCGTAAACGTCAACTTTCGGCTTCTCGTGCATCAGAACTCTGTATTTTATGGTGATAACCTGAGCAATGTAGTTATTTGATGTGATGATTTGCTTCTGGTGTTGAATTGCAGGAGTTTCAAGGGCTGGCAGAAGAATGCCATAACTGGGTTTCTGGGTGAACTGGGCATCAAAATTGGCAAACCAAATGACTTCTACTGAGATTCTTTTTTGAAGAACTCGCTCAAGATTATCTTCAGGGCTTCGGCTGCTCAACTCAGGATTTAGTAATCAGAGGAAATATCTATAACATTATAATATCATTAAGTATTCAATACCATATTACTTTATTACGTTCGTGCTTGCTTGAATACAAAATTTTGAAGATTGAAATCCAATCTCGAAAGTGAAGATGGACTTGTTTGGTTACATTCTTGTTATGTTTCTTCAAATGTATCCAATTTGATATGATTTTTAGATTATTGAAAAAGTTTTTTTTTTAACAAATTGTTTCACTTTTCCATATTTCTCTAGTTAACAAAGGTCAGATGAGTGTTTTTCACAAACAAAAATACAAATTGAATAAGGTATGAATTTTTTTTTTAAAGAATAGGTTATGAATTTACAACAAAAGAAACATTAACGAGTGGGTATTATCTCGGAAATTAATATATATACAATATTATGAAAACTTGGATGGTATTTGGCTATAACAAAGTGAACAATAATAATCAATCATATTCAAGAGAAGCCTTTTAATATTTTGATGCAACATTGATATTTGCATTTTGTAAGCTATTTAAGGAATGGTTTTAGGGTAGGTGAGACATCTCTTTCTATTACAATAAATCCCAAAACCATAGGCCATACCATTGCTAGCCAAAGGAAACAAAAAAAGTTTTTATTCTCTCTTATAGGTGTATCTACAATTGGGTAGGCCTCACCATATTCCTTTCTCCTAATGTTCTTATTTTAAAATTTTAAATGTAGGGGCAAAAAACCCACTATGACCCCACTTGCCAATTGGAGGATTCAAGCTTGAAAAGGGCAAATCCTTGTTGCCCCCAACAATACTTTCATCGTCTTTTGAGGTTGTCTTTGTCATTTACTTGGGGCACCTCTCCTTTGATTACATTATTAACATATAGGGTAAATATACCAAATCCTCACTTTTTTATTTATTAATTCTTAATTTTGTCGATTAAGAAATCGTTATATAAACATATTTGATTCTAATGCAGTGGATATTCATGATTGTAATGCATGCCGAGGTATTATTATCCAGTATTTATGCAAAGAATTGCACAATGCTGTTAAATGAACCAAGTTCGAATCCGATTCGGCTTGACCTGAACTCAAGAATGAACCTGCACAAGAGGGCAAACTCTCCGACGCTCAAGTCAGTGTAGGCCGGACTCAATATAAAGTTCGAAATGAGATTCGATACCTGAGCGGGAAATGAAGCCCTCTATTTATAGGTGGCGGGTCCGACAGTACTCACGACCGGCGGTTATCTTTGTCCTTTTTCATGTCGAACCTGTCCGGTTTGAGCAGATCGAACCCGTCCAGGTCGGACTGGAGCTTTTTACACTTAGCCTTGTCGATGGACGAACACAGTCTTCTCGACAGGTTCGAGGTGGACTTGGATACTTTATTCCTTGAACACCAATGAGCGTCCTCCAATGTGTCCCATGTATTTTTACCCCCAAACATCCGACCAAATACCCGGACTTCGTGACGTCTATCGATGAGGTCGAAGCTCAAGCTGCATGTGAAGGTCTGAAATTAACGATGGAGACATCTATCCGGTTCAATTGGAATTAGATTATTGGCGCGTCTTCAACTTGTTCCAACAGCAAACGGAGGATGTTTCAGAAGTGGGAGAAATTGTGGCGATGGCGAGAGGGCTTTTACCTGTTGAAGCGTCCAGCTCGTTCCTGTTCACCAGAAGAGAGGGGAACGAAGCCGCACTGGCAAGGAGAGCTCTTCTTCTTCGAGAAAGCAATATCTGGTTGGAGGGATGGCCAACGAAACTCCATTCCATTTTTGCTTAATTGTTCGTACTTTTAGTCTAAAAAAAAAATATTTGTACACGTCGAGATGTCATTCAAATGCTAACATCAGTTAAATCAAATCCGCCCATCCGTATCAATTTATTCAAGTGAATGTTTAAGTGACGTTTTTACGAGTGTCGATAAGGACCAATGTAAATAATAAAAGGCTTCGATGGAATTAGTCCAAATAATGGAAGTCATTTATCTCGAATTTAATATCCTACGAGTTACTTTGAAAATTAATTTTCATTTTTATATTTTTTGTTCAATATATTTGACTTTTTTCTGCATGGAATTTGGTTGAGTGTTGTGACAGCTATTGAGCATTTATTATTTTCTACCATAAATCAAGCTCCATCTTCCTTAGGCACATATGCAGACTGGCCATTATTTTGTCAAATTAATAATATTTTAAATTCATATGATATAAAAAAAGAAAGAAAGAAATACTTGTAAGAAAAGAAAAAGGTGGATTTAAACATCTTCACCTTTGACTTCAATTATATATATGTACTTTCTTAAAGAAAAAAAGAAACTATATGTTTGTACTCATGTATATAGTTTTTTTTTTCTTTACTTCACGACTTTGATTCATTTTTTGTATCTTTGTACTTTCAATTTCTGTTTATTTTAATATATGTATTATCAAATATCTGTTTTAGTTCTCGTGCTTTAAAAGGTAGTCATTTTAATATCTTCATTGTCATTTTCACTTAATTCCTTTATATTACAATTTTAATATGATACTTCATCACTAAATTTTTGTAATCGTAACTATAAATTTGTTTTAAGAGATTTCTGGTATAATATGTGTTAAAATTTTAAAAATAAACATAAAATATTCACTTTTAAAAAATACAAGGAGCAAAACATATGTTTTGAAAATAAATTGACTAAAATTAATAATAATTAAGAATATAGAGATTAAAATCAATAAAATAATAAAATAATATTTATTTTTTTAAAGGGCATATAATTTTTTAATTAAGACACCATGTACTATAAAGAATAATATTAGGTGATTGGACTTAGTTGTTTTGATGCTATAAATTAATTAACCCTCAGACTTTTAACATATCAAGTCTAGAATCCTGGATTCTTGATGGAGGAGTATAATATTTTAATTTTGATTAGTAGAAAATGGGGGAGAAAAATTAATTGAAATCAATCTTTATCTTTTACAGTTGACTTGAACATAATTTAACGGGTTAAGATTTTTATGTTCGATTAAAAAGTTGTGAGTTCAATTTTTCGTCCCTATATATTATACTAAAAAAATATCTCTCACATGTTTCTTTGACAATTCATAAGGATATACTACATTATATTATAAATTTTAAAATGTCCCAAATTTTAAAATATTAATTTCGTTAAATTATAAATTTAGTCTCTACCTTTAAAATTGTAGCTAATAAAATTTTTAATTAAGAAAATAKTGTTATCATGTATTTAACAAGTTTCTCCACTTCAAAAAAATGGTTAATAGGTGATTGAATTTTTATCTTATATATCTAAAAATCTATTATCCATCAACCTTCTTTAAAAAATTCAAAGACACACGATTGAAAATTTAAAATTCAATTAAACACAAAATTTATTTTACCTTTAATAGGTCTATTAATTTTCAAAATTTGATCGAAAGACCTGTTTTTTGGTCCAACAAATTGGTCCAATATGAGGGGAGTTAATAAATTTGTYAGCCATTGACTAAATTTGTAATTTAACTTGTTAATTTTAAATAACATTTAATTGCCAATTATTTTGAACCGCTAATTCATGGGAATTATATAAATTAAAATCACATCGGAGAACTATCAACAGCTGTATTTTGATCGAATCAGGCACAACAATCCGGGGCCCACTAAGATTACGTCATCATTCGTCATTTTGAACTTTTGATGTAATCCGGGGCCCTCTGCAGACACGTGTAGAGGATCTCCGATCCCGTGCCACGTGTCTTTTTCAAGCAAAACAGCCCGGCCTCGAACGCATACAGTTACGGAAATCCAACGGTCATAATTTCACGCTCACGATTTCATGCGTAGGTCCGGCCATATTGGATCACTACCTTTTTATTTATCTATTTTTTTTACGAAGGTCAGAGTGGTGGGATCGATGAATCTATGTATGTGGGCCCCGCCGCCAAAATAAAACAATTAATTGAAAGAAAAAAAAAGAAAAAGAAAAAGCATATTAATACATTTGGCAACGAAGTAATGGATTCTGAAGCTGCTGTTCCGGCGATACGAATCGGAGCAGGAGTAGTGGTTTCCGGTGAGTTGATTTTTCCGGCGAGAGAGTAGCGACGCAAAACTCGCCACCGGAGTTATTTGATTTAGCAACAATAGCGGAACGCTCCGGCAGCTCCGTTACGTACGCCGGCCGTTCTTAACTGAAGTTCACAAAGCTTCCTTCAATTACGCTACAAGTAAAGCGAAAGAGTTCGGTGAATCGGAGAGGCACAGAGGAGGCATTTCGATTGCTCTGGATATTTCTTGGTCCAGTGATCGTCGGCGCGTCATGCGGCGGAGTTTTGAGGAGAAATTCCGGTTTTCGGAGGAGGTTGGGAAGTAGGTGGATTGAAAATTTGAAAGTGAAGAAGAAGAAGGAGGCTCGGATTTTTTATTTGGTGAAGAAAACGAAGAATTTGGTGAGTAAGTAAGCGAAAAGCGAAGTTAAAGAAGAGGAGCGGGTGGGGGAAATGAACGGAATCATAATTGAATACTATACCTGCGGAGTATTAATTGGGGACTGGAGTGGGTAAGAGCATTTGTTTTCCTCCCTTCCTTTATTAATTGCTGTGCCGTGGCTAAATCTGCCATGGCAGGTGACCTTCTTTTTGAGGCTGATAACAGAAATAATTGGGCTCTCTCTTTGTGCCTCTGCTCCATCATAAATTCAATCACCAAACTAGGGCGCTCCTCTTCCTACTCTTTCAATCTCGGCGTTCTTTTCATTTATTCATTTTATATTATCAGGAGGTTTCTGCCTCAATTTTATCGCATCTGTTCTTCTGGTTTTTATATGTTCCAGAGGTTGATATTTTTGTTCTTTACAATTTCTTGTTGAACTATGTATTATGATATTGTTTGAATTTTTTGCTTCCTGACTTCATATTTCCATTTTCCATTCTCTGATGTTTTGCAATTTCTGAGGTAGGGGTTGGGATTGATTTCATCATTAGTTGGAGATAAAGGAGAATAGGTGGGAATTTTGATAAAGGATGATTTCATACCCCCCTTCTTTTTTATTATCAATCATTTTAAGTTATGATGTTTCTGTTGAAAGTTTTGTTTGCTTTTGAAAAGTTCTTCCGGCTTTTTTACCGCTCGTCTTTTTTTCTCTTTTATGAGTATTTGTAACAGGCTTTGGATTCCCAGCACGTATAGCCCAGAGAATTTTTTAATTATATTTTTTAAAGCAAGTTATCATGTTATAGTGACTTCTATATGCTCTTCACTAGATGTTAAATCTAGTCTAAAGATTTCTGATTTTGTTGATTTACTTGGTTAAGATCTCTGTGTTGGAATTTAGTTAAATTTTCATATAAATTCACTTCTTTTTATAGTAAATAGCGAATCTTAATCAGCTGATTAGATATAGTTCTCAAATGTGTGATTCTGGGGGGCCGGACCCGGCACTTAGTCAATCACCTAGGAACTGACATGTAATTCATTATATGTAACTGTTTGAGTGGTTGGGGTTTCTCTTTTGGCTTTTGCCAGTTTGAACTTTGAACTCAACCTTTTCTCTTTTTATAATTGAAATAGATTTTCCTGTTCTGCTGCACTATTATTGAGATTTTACAATTTCTGAGGAGAATATTTAGGAGTTTCAATGGGTTACAGTCACAGATGATAGTCCATTGCTTTGAATAACTAATGTTCTTCATTCTTCACGCAGCTTAAGTATCAAACTGGCGAGAAATAGTTGTGTTTTTGATTTCTATGTTATGGTGGACCACAAATTTTTTCCTTTTTCTCTTCCATTTAAACTCAGCATCTTTTCGTTGCTGTCTTCACATTCACAAAAGTTTTCAAAGTTGTAGAATTTCTTATTTAATAAATTGATGTTTCATTGCAGGTTTGCCTAGGTGTAGCTCCTATCTACTGACCGTTGCATTTCCATGCTATCTTTCTTGAAGTTTGATTCTTTTGAGGTTCTTTGCCTCCACGATCTCTTTAAACTATGAAACTGGGTAATAACGTGTTCTTTTGTCTTGTATTCTACTTGGAAGTTCCACGTTTTTATTACTGCTATTATTTCCTCTTTGCCTCTTTTAACCTATGATCTTATGTTGTTTTGTAAAAGAAGAGATTATTTTGGTCTTTGTTATTTTGGTGCTATTTACACTTACTGATATGTAATGCTCAAGTTATGTTCTGTTTATTTTATTTTATCAGCTTGACGTATTATTTCAACTTCAGCTTTGAAGATAACTTTTAGTTTCACTATTTTTTAATTAATCGAAATCCTTGCAATTGATCTTATCTCTTGACTCTTACCCTGAGGTTGCCTAGACAATAGTGAATTGCTAATTCAGAGGCCAAGACAATCCTCCACTTTTTGCCCAATTCCGGATCTAACTTGCATTTGTAATTATGCATCTGCAGAAAGTGACCATCCAGTTTACCATTCAATTACCAGCCCAAAGTGTGTTCCAAAACTACTTGAATGCAACTACGATACTCTTGAGTCACAAAACCAGGTCATGAGTAAAAATCCAATTGGACTCTCATGCCCAGAGAAGATAAACCAGGAGGATGCCATTCAATCTTCATATTCTACTGGTCATGAGAATAGTTGCACGGGTACTAAAWTTAGCTGCTCGTCTGTAGATGGTTTTGATGATAATGCTGATGGTATTAGTGCATTTGTGGCACCATCCAGTAAGAAACCCTCAGACTCGTACGTGGACAAAAGTGTCATGGAATTTCAAATGCCAAAAACGATAGTTTGTGACCAAGAAATTGATGTCAATGATGTGAAGGACATCTGCATTGACGATGGGTTGTCTTCTCTGGAAAATTTCTTCTTTAGGAGTACGGATGAGAAGTCAATCTTCAAAATCCTTTCTCTGGAGGAAGATCCAAATGAGAGTCCTATAAAAGAACCAGAGAATTCTTCTGACGTCTCCAAGTCAATAGCAGATGATAAAAAAATTTCTTTAGAAGACCACTTTGCAAGGGATTGGACTACTCATGATGATGCTAAGGATTTGACACAGATTGAGGAAGCACAACTCGATCTGAGAGAGGCAAAAGTTTCGTTGCAAAAGCTAGTTAGAAAAAGTTGCTATTCTGAGACTTTATACAACATTGGTGTCCAGGTATGCATATTTCTGGCCGAGTTATTGAGCATGTTCCTCTTGCACACCACGTTTGTTTTATTTTAGACTGCATATATTCAAGGAAGTTCATTCTGAATGATAACTAATGCAATGAATAGTGGAATTCCAGTCTGTACTTTCAGGACAATGATGAAGGATAAATTAAAAAAAGGACAGATTGGTGAAGTAATTTTAGACTCGATTTCTTTCTTTTGACTGCAGATTTCTGGTGAAAAAGCAAACTTGGATGACTCTGCTTCGGTTTCCAAATCTGTTGCTCTGGGTTCTTCGGCAGAATCACCAAATGATAACAATCCAACATATCCTTTAGCTCATAATCATGAATTTGAGAATGGAAGTATTACATTGAATTTCAATTCAGTCTCTCCTGTGGTCAATGGTGGAGAAGAAAATCATGGAAATACCATCTTAAACTATCCAGCACCCTTGGCAAGTAGTTCAGTGACACAGGAGTGTCGCCAAAGTAGTGGTTCYGCAGTTGAAACCCAAGTTTCAACCAATCTGGAATTTAGAACTTCAGATGCTCGATTAGTTTCAAGTCAGACGCAGCATGACATTGGCGAGTCTAGCTTCTCTGCTGTAGATCCGTTAGCCAGTCTTGTTACTTACTCGGGCCCAATAGCTTATTCTGGAAGTATCTCCCTCCGATCAGAAAGTAGTGCGGCAAGCACTCGTTCTTTTGCCTTTCCCATGTTAGTTACAATCTTAATTCCGTCTCTTAAGCTTCTTCTTTATATATTTTTTTTTCTAAATTGTAATGGGTAATTATTTCGTCACCGGGTTTACAGATTACAGTCTGAATGGAATAGCAGTCCGGTTAAAATGGTAAAAGCTGAACGGAGGCATTACCGGAAGTACAGAGGTTGGAGGGAGGGCCTTCTATGTTGCAGATTCTGAGTGCTTCTTTGCTATCAGTAGGTTTAGATTCTGTTTGTGCATCATCAAAATTTATTTCACACACATGTAAGTAGGTATTATTTACTGGAGGCTGTGCATTTCATTCATAGTCATTCTTTACCGTTTGGCCTAAATTATGTGAAATTTAAAGTATTAGTAAGTAATACCTCATTCTCCCTCTTTTATGTGGCAACTGGCTAATCGGTTTCTTGCTCTTTTAAATTGCTTTTTGATTTATATAAGGATTCTATCACATGGTTACTCTGCTAAGAATGATATTATGGCCATGAAAATGGATACAAGTTCTATCTGATTTAAACCAGGATGATTCTTTTCTCCCAAAGAAATCCCATTTCTCTGTTGAACCTTTTAATTTCGGGCCTACCAGATTAGCATTTAGAGGTCATTGTTGAGTTGAGTTGAACTTAGTCTTGTTTTCTGCTAGCTAAGGTTGGAAGTTTGAAGCCTAATTATTTGGGAGAGAACCAAAACTGCTATAAAACTTCAGATGAAAATCAATCAGAAAAAGTAAGCTCAAAACATGATTTAGAGAGTTAAATCAAACCAAACTAAACCATTTTCATTAAGTGGTGCAGGAGTTTGATTCCTTTTGGGTATTTGTGTAAAGATTTCAAAATTCAAAGTAGAAGAAGAAGAAGAAGAAGAAGAAGAAGAAGAAGAAGAAAAGGAGAACGTATGGAAGGGGTTAAAAGATGAGTATGAAATGACAACACAGAGAAATGGAGGAAAGCGATGGGAGAGTTGAGAAATGAAAGAAAAAGTGGTGAAGCGATTTTGAAAAAGTGAAAGATCCAAATGAACAGAACAGAGATGAAATCTTTTTTTTTTCTTACCTGATGAAAGGCACTATTAGTAAAAAGTGGAGATTTAAGAGAGAGGAAGAGAAGAAATTGGTATCAAGGTTGTATCAACTATTTCTAAATTTCATTTTTTCCTTTCAGATTACGATTTTCCATCACTCTATGTATATTATTTTAATTCTTTTAGTTAATCATAAATTGATGGTTCAAATCTCTTTGATAAATCAGCTGCAAAGTTTCATTAAGCCCCAACTACTTTTTCAGGAATCTCTCTTTTTGCATTTTAGTGTATATGGATGATATCCATCCCTCTTCTTTTTGGACTTTTTTTTCTCTAACACAAAATGGAGAACCCTATAACAATGATGAAGTAAATAGAATCAATGCAATATCATTGTGACAGGAAATAAAGTTTACTCAGTGTCATCATTGGTTGGGGGTTTAACCTATAGCTAAGTTGGAGCTTTTGAAACTTCAATTTTGCTTTATCTATGGGTGCTTCACACCCATTTTCTTGGCACAATTATTTGCAGCCGAATCAACTTTCTTTTGATTTATCATATGGTTATGGGTTGAGATTTTAGGTAAAATGATTATGATTCTTATTTGACACTCGAATTCGAGTGATCACATCAGAAGCCTTGTTTTAACTCTATATGACATCTTGATTGTTATGAGTCGTTCCAACTTGCAACAAATATTATAGATCAGACAATTTTGTTGTTTTACAAACCCTCAAATGATTGGCATGAAATTTGTAACATCTACATTATTAGGAACTATTCGAAATAGGTAATGCACATTGGGAAATGTTGGAAGAAAATTAAACCTCCATCGGTAGAAAAGTTGTTTGTGAAAAAGAACATTGGATGGTGGATGATGCAAACATTTATTAGGAACTATTCTCTTATGGCTTACCTCAAAGGAAGTGACAAAACCAACCCAAATGGTGTGAAATCGCTAAAAGCATAAGAATGCTCTCTTTTTCTTACGTCTTGGGAACTCTCTGCACTCTGCATTATTGCTACTTTGCTTCTCTCTCTCTCTCTCTCTCTCTCTCTCTATAAATATATATATATATATATACAAACAGAAGCTATGGCACAGGCACAGCAAAAATGGCTGTTATAGCTATAACCATTCTCTGTCTCCTCCTCTCCAATCTGCAGAGGCAGCAAATGCAGTCTCAGCCATTGCATGATCGCAAAGGTTTGTTTTCTCTTTCCTTGGTCAGAAATTTTTGTAGGGAGGGGACAAATTTTTACCTGCTTATTTTTGTTTATATGTCATTAAACAGTTGCAGAGCTCCAGCATTTGGTCGATCAAGAACTGCCCAGAAAGCTCAGAAACTCCGAGGGATTTTCTGTAAACACAAATCCCATAAAAACCCATTACTTCTGTTTCCATTTTTATCAACCAATCAACCCAATTTGTTATTTTTGTTGATATTATTGTTTCTGATGCAAAAATGGCAGATTAAATTAGATAATGCAGAGGAAGCTTCCCCTGGGGTTGGTGACAAGGAGGAAGATGGTGAGTCTCCCAGTGAGAATTTTGTTTTCTTTAATTTAAAATTTTGAAATGTTGAGATGATTGATGAGTAATTATGTAAAATTGCAGGTAAAGAAGGGCAGAAAAGGGAAATAGATGGGAATGGAGATTGGAATGAGGGTGATCCAAACTTCACAATGGATTACAGTAGCGTAAAACGACGTCGTCCCGTAAATAATATGTCTACCAAAACCAGACATCCTTAAAATTTGCACATTAAGAACATAAAAACAAAGCCCTCTTTAGTCAATGTCTATTGCAATCTTCTTCTGATCTCATGATGTCAAATTCTCTCTCTTCTCTCTTATATACTAACAAACATTTATAATATTATAATTTGTTGAAAATTTTATGATATATTTATATGGTAAAAGAAATTAGTTCAATAGTTGAAAAAAATAAAGAGAATATTTCAATGCATAGTTGTATATGTTGAGAAATATGCAAGGTTCTACAACTTATAAAGAAATTAGACGCATTGAAATATTTCAGAAGAACATAATATGAACAAAATAAAACTAATTAGAGGAAAAAATTGGTTGATAGAACATTATATATAATAAATTCTATGATTTGAATATAATTAAAATAGAAAATATATAATTATTGAGAAATTTGCTCATATATGGCAATGGGTGGTATTAAAATATATGATTAGTATATATCGGAGGAATGAAACAGGCCTGAGGCTGAGAATTGTTTCCCAAAAAAGAACATTCATGAACTATTTGAATTTAACAAACCTGAAACAAGAAGCTTTAAAATTAAATAATCTACATAAATTGAAGAGGTAGAAAAAATAAAAATAAAAGAGAGAAAATAGAAAGTGGTTGTTAGGTTGAGGACTACCCAGAGGGTATAATTGGGCCCAGGAGAACCGGCCCGTTATCCTTCCACCGACAGGAGTGGGAGGTGACGCTGCTCTGTGAAACCAGCCTCACGCGGTTTMCTCCAACTCTAGGGGCAGTGAACTATGGGCCTCCGCCCAAAGCCCAAGGGCCAACTCCCTACTTGGAATGGGAGGGCCGGTGAATCACTCCAAAGGTCCTACCCAATGGGCCGAGCAAACTTTCAACCACGTTGATGCCCCCGTTTGGGTTACAAGCTCACACTACCGAGTTCGGCGATTCGTTAGCTCGGAATTTGAATTATAAAGTCAACATTAAACTGAAATTCTAACGATGTGGGAATCTGGCCAGAACAAGSTCCCTCTTATATGGCTTCAAACAAATTTTTTGAGGTCTAAGATCTTTGTATTTTTTTTATATGTATAGAGAGAGCTTTAATTTCCAATAAGAGTATTAAAACTTTTTGTATTATATGATTTCATTCAACATCAAAAATTTTTTCCTTGTGAATTTCATTTACATTCCCTCTTACATCTACTTGTACATTTTTCATGTCGTGCTCGTAAAAATAATGTTGAAAGTTGAAACTTCATAACACTCAAACGTGTTAATTGCCGTCTGGTAATGTTAATTAACATCTGTTTGGGAGTGATTTTGTTTGATGTTCTTGATTGTTAACAGTCCTTTTATTATCAAATCAAACTTTTGAAAGATGTTTTTGAGTTCCTTTGACAAATTTATTAAGACTCCACAAGAGAACTGATACCAAATACCATCCGTTGGAAATTCTCTTCAAAAACACCACATAAGCAATTAACCAGATCAGATAGATTGTTCAATCTTTGCATGTAAATATGTAGAATCGAGATTAGRAAAGGGAGAAGTTAACAGAATACAGCTGGATTATGAAAAAAAATCCCCTCTTTAAAGCTCTGTTTGGGAGGTTTCCATTTATATGTGATACAACCATAGAATACAGAGCAATGAAATCTGGATGTGGATATCAACTTGAACCTGGATTCCTAACACTGATGATAATAGCAATATGAGTTCGAAGAAATTGTATAAAAGGCCAAGCAGGATGAAGGCGAATCTGTACAATAGTCATGGCATTCAAATTCACATTAAAAACGGTAACCGCACGGGGTACTAAACTGGAGACTCGAGATGCCAGATGATAGTCATGTCCTAAGCCGCTTTTTAGCTTGATCCGAGTCGTCTCCACTGCCCAGGTCCCCTATATGTGCCATTGCTGGGTGGCCAGAAGGAGGATTCCCAGTTTCCTGGTCAGAAATTGAAGAGCTTCATATAGTTAGCGATATATAGTTAGCAATTGAAATACAGAACTATGAAATGAGACACAGAATAACCAGATTCATCTGAAAACTGAAGAAGAGGAAAATAAATCCCACGCCAGAAATTTTTTAAAATTTGTCTGGTATAGATTCAACTTTTTCCTTGGTCGTGCTGAGTGCTATGTTTTCCACATCATGGATGATTGTTTTCATGTCGACATTTTTGTCACAGCAAGGTTATCAGATCAAATTTCTAGTTTCCATTTTCATATATTATTCTGATCTCTAACCGTTCTTCTGCTTTCTACTACCATAAGGAATATATCAGAAAAGACTCAAATAGAACTAGCCTTCCCCAAAAAAAAATGATGATAATAACAAAATAACAAAATAAAACTTAGCCTGCATAATCAACTTAATACCTTAAAGATAGGCGYTCCAAATGCTATCCCTTTATTTGCTCTCTTGCCCAGATCAATCTGAACGGAGATGCTAGCCTGTGACAAATCCAGTCCAGTATTCTGCAGAGCTTGAGTCAAGCTGTTCAATAACCTGCTCAGCACCAAGTTCCAGAGCTGTTACCAAATCCTAGGAAGAGACCATGCAAATGAACGCCTCCAAAAGCAACTATTCAGACATCTTATATGCTGGGGTTTGAACAAGTTCTACTAAAGGTCAAATCGATATTATTACTATATTTATAATGGAAGAAAAAGGTAGAAATATTTTCTTGAAGCTTTAACATCTACTGGTCATTACAAGAATCAGGCCCCAGAGTTTAAGTTCCAATGAACTTGGTAAAATCTTTCCAGTAGATGCAATATAGTCAAGTCAAGATAAATGTTTAAATCTTAGTAAAGCCCTTTATAAATAAGTTAGTGCATAACCTTGTCTATATAGACACTTTCATTAAAAAGTACACTATCAGGGTGGTGGAAATTAAGAACGACTTTCTAACCAAACAAGAAGTAAAAGCAGATGGAACCAAGTAGTTCTCTTTTCATCTTATCAGGATCAAGAAGAGACAGTATGGGGGTTTTGAAAAAAAAAAGTGAATTATTTGATTTTCTCTAAAGAAATGTATGATATGTAAATAATTGCAATCGAAATAACGAGGCCAATGATAAAAACTTCTGTCTTATGGAATCTCCATAAACCTATCATGATACTCGAAACAAAACCAGAATAAATATCTTACAACTGACCCTTCTGAATAAAGACTTGAAACGCTTATTGTCCCCCCTTCAATATCTATCTCCTCCGGTTGGCTTGATGCATTGTTGGGGATAGGACACTCTGTTGTCTGTGCATCACAAATTGGAATGTGAAGAGATTGATCAAGAACACTGTCACTACGCATAGAAGTATGCATATTTCCTTCTAGAGACATGGGATGAGAAACTCCTTTATTTATTATGTCAGCGTCCTGCATAATATCTCTGCCTGTGTGGGAATCGAGGGGATTTTGTGAGCTTGCAAGCATGGCGGGTGAAATTGAAATGTTGTTGTCATCAAACTTCCCTGGATACGTTGGTCCTGAAGCAGAACCATTTTTACCAGACTGGGGATGGCCAACAAAAGTCTGCATGCGCCAGTGACTGTTTCTCTGCATAACACAGTACAGTTTAGAATACTAAACAAAGAACTAAGAAGTGCCTCAGCAGAACAAAATTCCTGATTCAAAGAATCATATCATGAATCTTATCAAAGGTTAAGAATTCACCACTACAATATTTCTTCTTTATCCAAAATAGGCATATGATGTTGAAAAGGATAAAATCTTAGTCAAACAGTCGGTTAAAATTTATTAACTTACATATCAATGTTGAACTCACAGATCATAGAATAAAAACAAACATCATTAAGACCTTAGGTTGACTTAGAGAGAACCCATAATTCCTTTGACATTTTTTATTACCAGAAATCACCCAGATTGTTCTAGGTTCCAAATGGGGCCTACTACCTAACATAAGTAAAAATTTGTCCTTGAGAGGTCGGCAAGATATTTACAGGTTAGTGGCTTGAGGTTGAGGTATTTCGAACCTTGTGATGACTCCTAGGTGTGTTATGTGTAGAATCCAAAGTCCTTACCTTTACACCCAAACTCTTTTTTCCTCAAAAAAGGAACTGCAACTTTTTGGTATAGTGATAAGTGTTACAAATACTATACCGAAAATCCTTGTCACCCCACTAGAGGTTTACAAGAAGGACCTCCAGTTTGAAGTAATTACAAATGGGGTATAGAAAAAGCATTTCTCTAACGAACACTATTCAGAAGCATCAATACTAGACTTCTCCTTCACCCAATTTCTGGCCTCTTCGTTAAATATCCGATGATTTCTTTGCAACCACATCTCTCAAATAACCCCTTTTGATAGATTGACCCATACGATATTTTTCTTCCTAACCCCATTCGAACATCTTTTACCATATATTGCAGTGGGAAAAATGCATGTGAATGAGTCTCGTTCTTTTTCTCACATAGTACACATTCAAATAAATCAGCCAACAACCCCCAAAGGCAGCGTTTAGTGGTTCAAATCAGGCGATCCATAGGAGAACTTCAATTTTCTTTGAGACATTCTTTCCGGCACCATATTAGTTACATTCCTCTCAAGAGCATACTCTGAATCTATGAGCCTCATAAATAAAATTTTGTTTGAGCAAGATAAAAGATGGAATAAAGTTCAAACCTTTACATCTTCAGCACCTCTTTTCACTAGAGAGTAGAGGGATAGTTTTTCCTATAATGACTAATTTCATCTTCCGAATGACTTCTTAGGAAAACTCTCCACCTCATATTTTTGTCCCAAAAACCTTTCACAAAACCAGCTTTGTCCATTGCTATATCATATGATCTGAAGAATGTGCTTTCTAGAGGACAGTTATCTTCTGATACATCATCCCAAAACGATATTTTGCTTCCATTAGTATCTTTCCACCTTCAGTTTACGATATAGTGAATGTGCTTTAAGCCCAGCCCAACCCGTGAAACTAACTTAATTTCTATCTGAAAAAAAAATAGAAACGGAATAGGTAGTAAGAAATATAAAGAAACAGAGAGGACAACGAAAAGAAAGCTACATCACCGTAGCTCCGCAATTAATGATCCGAGGGACAAAATGCCCATGTTGTCCCACCAACTAATATTTCTTATACCTTCTAAATTTTCATAGCTAATCTTATGCTATGTTATCACAAATATAAAGCAAGGAAGCATTCAATAATGACAAGCAAGTTAGTGAATGATAACTCCCAAACACGATAAAGGAAAAGCATTAGGTCTTCACCCATGGTATTAACTTAGTGGGTTCCCCGCTCCAATTCTGATATGAACCCTCGTACTTCTGCACCTTTTCCTGTAAAAACTGGACATACTCAATCACCTGCATAGAAATACTAGTTTTAGTCACTGGAAGATAATAAAAGACTAGAAAATAGCAGAAGAAAAATAGATACTTTACAGCTTCAACATTATCCCAAATTCAATAAGAAACCGTATACCTCCAACAAGAATGATGCAGTGTCTCTCTTTTGATCGCTGTGAGGTATAAGCTCTCTCAAAATCTGGAATCTGAAATAAAATAGATCTTGGTCAAGTGCTGTCCATTTAATTGCAACTTATAAACTTCATGCTCCTCGGATCATAGTAAGAGGTGCATATCCTCTCTGTAATATGTCAATCACTGAGATAAAATCGTCATTCAACATGATTTACAAACAACAGAACGAAAAGACCTGCCAACTGTGATCACAGTAATTTCTCTAACAATCTTGAAGCACCTTAATGACTGTTTTTCAAGATTACCTCTCATTTATCTTGCTTCGTCTGCGCTGCTCCGTAACAGAGTGCTTTGACCGTATGGCGCTAGCCTTGTCGTTGTTCTTCGCATCTAGTTCCAAGTTCAATTACAGATAAAAAGAATCAATTAACAACTTAGATAAAATTAAACCAATTCCCTTATAAAAGAAATTCTAAATAACCGATACTAAAATCAGAAACGTATTAATTTACCCGCCAGAATCAAATAGACATCATCAGAAAGTAAAACTTTAGTATCTCGAAACACAAAAAAATAATAACCAAAAAAAGAAAACTTTAGATATAGGGAGAGCAACATAGTAAAATGAAATCCACAATTGAGAGCCAAATCAATTAAAGRGGAATCAGCGCAAGAAACGAACACCGAAATAAGAAAGGCAAAGAATGGCATGACATCGTACGATATCATAACTTGAAGAATTGGATCTAGAATGAAAAAAGAAGAAGGCCAACGTGCAGAAACAAAGATACCTTTGCTGTTTCCGATGCTATTGTTAGCATTGGAMGTAGAAGAAGGCCCCTCTCTTTTAGCAACCAACTCGTCCTCCTCGTACTCTTCGTCCTCCAGATTGCTTTTCCCCGTTCTCATACTTAATTCAGGTTGGCCGGTCCAAGTCTCCAATCCTTCTGTACTGAGACTTCAGCTCCCCGTACAGCTCCAGAAACAGAACAATTACCGAATTGCGCCAATTCAAAGACGCTGCCAAGCACCAGAATCGAAGTGTGATGTAATTTGAGGACCACGAATGCAAAAGAGTAGGGAAGGGAAGGGCGTGAACTTTGCTGAGATTTGATGTTAACGATTCGAAGATGTGACGGCCATGGCCGCCGGCGCCGCCTAGAGGCAGTTGTCGGTGAACGGAGCGCCGGGCGGGCGCTTTAGTCTGCCGGATTTGGCTGCCGCCGAACACGAACGAGWTTCAGTGGGATGCATCCGCCAGAAGAATCCCATACAGCTGAGCTCATGCTTTTCCCGTGATTTCTCTTTTTAGGCCGTAACATTTTGAGCTCTGGTTTGGGCCGGCYCAATCCTTTTCCACATGTTGGGCTTCAAATTGGGCCGACATTTGGATCACAAGGCCCCAAATCCCGTATTCTCATCTTAGCCTGTCCATTAATCTTCTAACATATGACTAAAACCCAGTCTTCCAATTTCTAAAATTTTAGACTTGAAATAATAATCAGATTTGGATATTTTCTTACAAAAACAAACATTAGTTTGGACTTTGGACTAATAAATAACATCCTTCCTCTTTATGTTATTGGCCACTCAAGATTAACAAATAATTTAAATTATATCTCTAATTTTGTTAGGGTAGGACAATAAAATAGATAGATTTGACATGATCGACCCATTTAGCAAACACGTCAATTGATATAAGGTTTTTTTTTTTTTTGTCGAAAACTCCAATTCTTATATTCTACATGCGGGTCGAGTATACATACAAAATTTTTTATATCAAGCCAATACAAATAAAGACSATCGTAAAAACATAAATTTTGGGCCAATCATAAACGGTCACGTCATTATCTATTTTATTTATGGATTAATTATATATTAATCCTAAATTAAAATTAAAAATAATTTGACAATTAAAATATGTAATTTGGTCACCTAATTTACAATGAAATAAAGTGGATTGATATTTAAATTTAAATAAATCTATTTGAAGAATTGGGTTCACCCAAAATTTTTCAAATCCAATGAGCCAGGCMTATGGAAACCTCTATAAATAGATGAGATAATTCATTTCACCCAAAATTTTTCAAATCCAAYGACTCAGGCCTATGGAAACCTCTATAAATAGATGAGAGAATTCATACGAAGTTAAAGATTCTCTGAAGAGTTGAAGATTTTCGAAAAACATATTCGAGTGAAARAATCAGACGATAAATATTAGAGATTGAATACACCATACAATACATRCAAACAATATAAAAGTTCAACTTCATGAAATATAATTTATCCGGAAATTTCGTGCGAACACAGACTTTAATCAATTTTTGTCGAGGAATTTGATTCGATTTCAATGCAACTATAGTTCGTAACAATTGTCCATCAATGTCAACGATGGTTTGATTGATAGTTTAACTCAAAAGCATCTTTTCCTATTTTTTTCATATAAAAATATATAATCTAATATGTGTGATTTTTAAATCAAGTTGATCTTTAACTTATTTTATTAATAATGACGATAGTAGGGCCGGACAATGTGAGGAGCATTTCAAAATTTTATTCTCATGCTTGTCCCATTTCTTAGTTTAGAGGTTAGGATTCTCCCCACATAAAAATCTCCATTTTATAACATTATTTTTTTTCTTTTTAATTGAAACGTAATCAAAGTTAGGATAGGAAAATAATTTATTCCTTGTCCTTAACCCAATTTCAAACGAAAAAGAAAATTATCTCTCCAATTTCTTAAAATACAAAATTTATATACACACATTTTCTTGTTAAACCACGGATGAGGTGAAAGTTAAAATCTCTAATTTTTTTAGTTGAAACAAATGGTGCGGAGGTGGAGCATGAATCTTGGATTTTACAACTTTAAATTAGATAATAAATTATTGTTTATTAATTAGAATAGTAAAAGTAAAATTACAATTGTGTTTCTAAACATTTAAATTGAACAAAGTATCGAATAGATCTCTAAATTTTTTATTTTATGTATAATAAATTCGTAAATTTTAAWTTTTTTGTTTAATAGATCCATTAATTTTCAATTTTATATATAATATTAATTGACATACTTAACCTTTTAAAAATTCATAAACACGCTAGGTATTATATGCTTTTAGAGTTGATTAGGATTAGTTACTCTGAAAGTAAAAAAATACGTATTTTTGATATTTCTTACCATTAAAAATTTAAATGTCGAATGAAAATAAATTTTCACATCAAATTTTTTCAAAAGGAAAAGAAGCCACTAGATAACTCTGGTTGTTTTAGTGACAGTATATGAGAATATGAATTAAAAAATTCGATATTTTAGTTTATTATACGTACTTTAATCAATTGAGTTGTACTCATATTTTTCAAATATTTGATATAGATAAATACAAGATTAAATATAAATTAAATTTTTAATTTGAGTAAGTAGAAAGAAAAATGACATCACTCGAGTTAGAAAGTTTAAACATCTATACTCTCCACTAAAAAAAATATTATTTATATAATTAGGTCACAAAAAAACCGACATACAACTCGCAACAACACTCCAAACTTAAAAAACCAAAACAAATCAATCAAACGTTAGATATTCTTCCCTCGCAGTACAGCACACCATCTGACAGAGCACTTCATCTAACGGTCCACATTTGCCAACTGTAATATCTGTTATTTTCTTCCTACGTGGCTGCGGGCCCCAGTCGCAACGGTGGGTGCACAGTGATTGCGTACGTGCTCCCGCACGTGATCAGACACGGCCGCCACGAAAACCGGTGGCGCCGCGGCCTCCGGGCGTGATCCCATGTGCGCCCATCCACCGGAATTGGACTCTGATCCCCATGCTGACGTGTCAACGTGTCCGTACTTTCACAATTTGCAGAATCTTTTTTGTCCATTCCCCATTATTTCGGTACAATGAATTTGCCTCACTTTTGTTCTTTTTTCCCCCTATTTTTATTGTTTTTCCCCCACTATATTTTATTCATTTGATCATTACAATATTTGAGTTGTCTTGAATAATATAATGACTCTTCTTTGCATAGAGAAATAATAATTAAAGAGTACATTGGTAATATTTTTTTTACGATACGTAAATATAAGAATTCGAATTCACGATTTCTTAACCAGAAATATGTAATTGATTAATTTGAAGTCACAACTCCTTAATAAGTTGTATATAACTTGATGATTTGAAATTATTTAGATTAGCAATATTTTTCTATTATAGTTTTGGATTTCTTTAGAAAGAAATATTAATTTATTTTGGGAAGGCATTTATTAATTATTCTATGGGCATTTACTTAAATAACATAAAATATATATATTTTAAAGTTCTTCAAGTAGCTTAGTACGCATTTCTAAATTTACATTGAAGTTTTAGAAACTAAAAGAATATATATATTCTTTTGTTTTTTTTTTTCGTGGCAATATAAATAAAACTATTAATTTAATATTTTCTATTATCAATACAAAATAAAATTTTAAAGTTTAATATTCCTTTCTTCTCGATTCATTACGTTTTAGTCCTTCTATTTTTAAAATATCTTCAAACTTGATTTTAAATCTAACTTTAATCAGATGGATTATTTGACTTTAATCAACGCCGATTGCATGAGACGAGTGTGAATACAATTTTTTTTAACAAGAATAGGAAAATACTAAGCAATAAAATATTTGCAAGAATCATAATAATTACTATCCAAGTGTTTATGAGGTAAAATAAATATTTTGAAAGTTTATAGACTAAAAACGAGATTTAAATCAATTCTAAAATCTTCTTATTTGTTGTGATTGAAAAATTGACAGCTCACTATTTGATGCATTAATTTGTGTTAGTCGTCCATATTTTAGTGGTAGTAAGTAAGGGATATCTTATTAGTAAACACATAAATATTATTCATTTTATAAAAACATTACAGGAATTTTTGAAATAAATATGAATGTTATCGAATAGACTAATAACTTATGAGACTTCAAAATCATAATAATTTTATTTCTTTTTTTTAGTACAACAAGTGAGCGTGAGGGAATTCGAGACCTCTTGATCACGTATCGATATCAATTACTACTGAACTAGCTCATGTTGGTCGTAATAAATGACATATGTAACAAAATTTGAATTAGCAATAGACTATTTATACCAACTAATATTTGTTAGTTGAAATATTTCAATGGAGTGTCATGTATTCTAATTTATTGGTAAAAGTGACAGTTTTTCACTAAAAACTCATTTGACAATCAAATTGTTTTTGCTAAAAACTTGAAACTTCAATTTTTGTTGTCCCGAAACAATTGATGTGCACGACAAATGAACTTGTTTTTACATATATATATATTTTACGGTAAACGGAAAATTGAGGGAGGCACGATAACCAAAACCAAATCTGAAAAAAGTGGGCAGCAATATTAACAAAAGAATAATTTCCACGAATAATAATAATTCGATGGCTATAATTACCTGTGTCTCCCTCCCAACTCAAGACAGTCCAATAGAAAAAGCAAAAGCGCAGTGTAGTGGACCAACGATGTGTGGCCACGTCAATATATTGGACGACATTGGTTAGGAGGCCCGTCCCATCAATTTTCACAAAAGCGAACAGCATGGTAAAAAACGGAGTTACCTTACCTTCACCAAGAAACCACAAAATGGTACAAGACTTCAACTCTTTCAAGTTTTCGCATTCGAGATGAATAATAATACGGATTACTGGCTCGTGAATGCAACCTTTTAATTATTATATATTACCATATTCAATTATATGTAATTAAAAAGTTTTTAATAATATTAAAAAATTACGTTGGTTTCATACATATGTATACATTTTTTTTTATATTTATAGCCCAAATAATGCAAGTTGAATAATCCTTACATTTAGTAGTATGATTTCTACTAAATTATTGCTATTTTATTTTTTTTAAATAAAATATAATATAAGAGATATGATGGTGGGAATTTGAATATTCAGCAAGTTATTAATATCTCTAATAAAGGCATGTTTAAATTAACTCAGAAAAAATATAACGTGTATGCATGTAGATTTATAAAATAATTAGTTTACTTATGATTTGGTTGATTTATTGTGGTTTTTTTAAACGTATTTTAGTATAACAATAACAATACATAATTAAACATTTTTCTTCTGG
>NW_019104491.1:1035250-1054397 GCF_001995035.1 Momordica charantia
CAGTTGCCAGAAGATAGAAATTCGATTGTGTAAGATCTTTAATAAATGAAAATAGATTTAAATACTATTTTAATGTCGGTAATTTTAACTCAATTTATTTTCGAAATCCATATTTTAAAAATATTTATTTAATATTTGTTTATTTTAGTCTATGTACTTTTAAAACATGCGTCTTACTCCCCATATTCACGAAAAATAATTATTCTGGACTAATCGTTATCATTTTCTTCTCTTTTATTTTAACAAATGTATCAATAAATTTGTATTAAAGCATAAAATTTATAAGTTAAAATTTTGTAAGTATAGATATTAAAATAGTTATTTTTTAAACTAAACGTATAAAAAATATATGGACTAAAATATATCAAAGGTACCATGAAAAATAAAAATAATTAAAATAAAAGGACCGAACCTAACTTGGATAAAGCTGCTCCATCTCCAAAGGGCCCCAACACAAATCTTAACCGACCACCGGCTTTTGTACAAATTAATTTACCTCGTTTTGGGGACCGCTTGGCTTTTCATAATAGCAATTAAATAACATGAATTATAAATATCATCATCGTCGACATTGTATCTGTTCCATTCTTAAAAGATTTCAATCATGTTCTTGAAATCGTAACTATATTTTAAACAATTTTCAACTTAATTTGGTTCCAACGTCTAATTCGATTTAGTAGTTATGATATTTTGTTCATTTTTAAGAGGCTGGATGTTCAATTTCTTATTCTCACATTTGTTATACTAAACAAAAAAACATATATTAGTGATTTGATTTCTGTTAAATTTAAATTGAATTGGATGAAATTTAGATGGGTGGATATGATTTGACAATTATTTTATGCCAAATTTTAACATTTTCTTCTGCCAAGATGAACAATGGGGTTTTTCAAACATACTCAAAGTCTAAATATATAACAAAATCTTTTGTAAAATTAGGTATTTTTTTTCAATATAATACATACGGGGATGAGAGATTGAACATCCGACCCGAAAGATTAACCAACACAATATTCAAAAGCAACTTTTTTATTGATTGGACAAAATGAATTTCTTACTTAGAGTTCTACTAAATTTTTTGCAGGTATATTTATAAAAAAAGTACGAATAAAAAGTTCATCCTTGCACATTCTACTAGTAAAAAAATCTCCTACATTTTCCGTTTTAATTTCAAAAACATTTTTAGAAAAATAAAATTTGAAATAGTTGAAAGAGAAAAAAGCCTGTTTTTAAATAGAAAACGGGGTGGTTATCAAGCACCCCTTATTTTTGTGAAATCCTGAATTACAGTTATACCCTCCACTTTATTTCTTCTTTTCGGTCAAACATTCGTCTTTGACCATAAAGGTTAAGATCCAACCACAAATTAAATGCTGATTTATTTATTTCATATTTATTAACAATTGATTTCTTTTCCTTGAAAAATTCAAGTTAAATAAATAAATTGACACGTAGCCAACATGTTGTGTTCTGTATTTATTTAGCTCATTATTATTATAAAAATAAAGCGATTACAAAAGGCCGCAGAAGAAGCTTCCCAAATCCCACCGCCCATCGAATAATAATTAATTAAATAAAATAAACCGAGAGACAATAATTAACAACAACAAAAAAAAGGTTTTATCCACAAATAATGCGACAAGACAAGACATTACTATCACGATAAAATAAATTCAAACAAAAAACATAATTTAATACTACAAATACAATGCAATATATAACAACTATTTTAATTTAGCACAAATGTAAAGCTATCCATAAATTTTAATAAATTATTGAATCATATTCTAATAATTATCCATTAAAGGAGTATCTATGTTATTTTGTGATGATGTATGCACACAATTAATTTTATTTATGCTTTTTTTATGTTTATAATTATGTAGATAGTTTATTTAAAAAAAAAAACTAGATTGATATACATGTCATATAAAATTACTCATCATCTTATATTTCTGTCATATTATATTATTAACTAAATAAACCTGCAATTTAAGTTTCATTTATTTATTAAGTTTCATTTATTTATTTTATTGTCATGAACCTTATCGTCAATTCTCCAACGAAAATGATACAAAATATAATAAACAAGATTAAAAAAAATATGTTTGGCCTGTACATAAATTTAGTACATAAATTTTAGTTTGTAACAATTTAATCCTTATACTTTTAAATTACTAACAATTTAGTATATGAAGTTTAATATATAACAATTTAGTTCTTCTATAAAAAAAAACACAATTAGTTACTATTGTAAAATTTTTTGTTAATATTATTGAATTTCTTATATAGGTAGATCGAGAACCAAAATATGTTTATAAATTATAAATAGTAAATTGCTATGTAACAGAAATTGACACTTAATTTTGACAACGTTTTTTTAACTATTGGAGTTAAATTGTTTAAAATTAAATTATTTTTTAACCCGTAAATAATTATGGTACAAAAAGTGATCAATGAAGTGAAGCGTGGGGTTGGAATTTGATTATACGAAATTGGTGGGGAGGGAAGTTGGAAGTTTAGATTTTATAGGGGTGGGCGGCACGTGATTTGAAATAACGAAGGGTGGGCCCATGCTCTGACTCAACCAACGAAGAAAATAAGGAAGCAAAAAAGAAAAAAAAAACGATTATTACTTGTATTATTCCTTGGACCAACCATTTGGATTTTAGTGCACATTTAAATTTTTTGTTTTTTACTTTAAAATTTCAGTTTATTTATCACTGTATAGTGTATATTTCATTGAGAAAAAAAATCTACACGATAGGATTCAGATGACGTCAATAATAGTAAAAAAACAATATTTTTAATCAATCAAACTTAAAAAATACTACTTAACCAATAAAATAAGTGTTTAACCACTACGAGCGTTCGAAAAAATTCAAACAAATAAAAATAATAAAAAATTAGAGGAAATTAGTTCAATTCACACGATGGCCACCTACTTATAAATTAATTTCTCAAACTAAAAATTCACACGAAATTTATTATTTCATAGATCTATAATAAAAAAAACTTTTATTTATTATTTATTATTATTTGATGAAAACAAACCGGTAGCTGGTATGGCATTTTGTGTTGGAGAAGTTTATAAATCTAGGGGCAGATGCAATTTAATGTCCCATAAAGTAACAAAACCAACCCCACAAAAGTCCAAGGCAAGGAATGGGCTCAGGGTTTTTTATTTTTTTAAATTTTGTTCAAATGGGCTCCACTCATTCAATCTCTTCCGTAAATAAATTATTTATAGTACCTGCTTCAATGTAGATCATATGACTAGAGGCCGTGAACCATCGAGAGAGTATATAAATTTTTTTATTTTATAATCTTTTTGAAAATATAATAATGGTGCGAAATATGATTCGAGACTGGGAGAGGACAAGTAAAATAAGTTCATAGCGATTAAAAGGTCAAAATGAGTGATGGGAGATTGTGGTTAGAGTCGAAGAAGAGCGAATCCGAGACAACAACAGGTGCCATGTTAAAAGCATGAGATTAAATGTTAAGAGTTTTCTTTTATCCCCATTAAAATGCTACTTAATAAGTTTTATTTTAAATAGATAATTTGAGCAATATTTAAAAATTAGGACATTGTTAGGCGATGCAAGGTGATGTGACACCTAGACCAATAAGTCTGGGGGACAAGACCACGTAGAGCTATCCAATCTCGGGGCGAACTTTTTCGTCCATAGCGCCATGACGCTGTTTCGATACCTATATAAATACAGTTTCGAGTTTAGGGTTTCTTAGCCGAAAAAGGGTTATTGTTCATCCGATTTTGAGCCATTTTTCAGAGGGTTTCATGACAATTTCAAGGGGAAGGCTCAAGCATTGACAACGACATTGAGGCTCATCAAGATCAACACATTTGGGGTAATTAGATCTTAATTATTGTGAGTTTTTCATTCCTGTTCCTAAGTATTAATTGTGTAAAATACTAGGGGACTTTTGTTGAGACCTCAAGGGGATATTTTGGGGGGTGTTATTGTATCCCATCCTAAACAATATTAGTGAATTACTCACATCTGAGTGGAAGACTGAACGTAGCCTTTAGTGAACCAGTATGATTTGCTGTGTGTTATTCTTGTTCTTTACTGTTTTTCTTCATATTTGCATATTTGTGGTTGTGTTGGATATTTTCTGTGGAACGGAAAATTATTCATGTCAATCAATTTCCCAACAAGATGACGTGACACCTAGACCAATAAAAATAGTTCACTATATATAGGTTTAGTAAGAAACGTCGAACTCATTAAATTATAGCTCGACCATCTTTTGATATGGGCCGAGCTATATCATTTGTAAACGTTATTCAACCGCTATTTAACTCGTAACTCACCATTATTGCATAAATCACATTGGGATTCACGCGATGTGCAACGTGGTAAATGAGTGGATGCCATCCTTGAACGTCCATACATATAAGAGGTAGAAAATTCTGGTAAGCTCGTCTCAAGAGCGATACATTTGACTCAATACTAACTCAATCAAGTGTCATTCTATTTGTTCTGGTCTTTCGTCCACCATTCCTTTGCTTCATCATAGGTCGTCCTCTCTTCCTCATAGGTTCGCTCATTCGGTTAGGAGGTTAGAATTTGGCATTAACATACATTTAACCAAAAGAATACTCGGGTGCTTATCGATCAAACATCAATTTTCATGTTAATTCGACAGTTTTTTTAAAGAAAAAATATCTTTTTTCCATAATTATCTCTCCCTATAAAATAAATCAAAGGATAGTATGGATGTTGACCGGTAAAATCTAATTATTTTTCTATAAAAATCATCAAAATCTAAGCATTGACGTAACATAAAGTTTGGGTAGTTACAGTCACGATGATCAAAATTCAATCTTTAAATTTTACCCCTATTGTCACATTCATGATCAAACAATAGAGTTTTTTTTGGGGGAAAGAAATCAAACAATAGAGTTGAAATATTAAAATAGGATCTAAATGAGTTGAAAACAACTTAATTAAATAAATTTGAAAATGTGAATCTAATAAGCTTTAGAAACACGACGTTTTCTAAATTAAATCGATGACCAATAAGAGGTGGAGATAAAAACTCCCCCTCTCACAAGTTACAACTTTATTTGTTTTATTATTTTCCATTCCTACAAAAACAATAAAAGTTGTTTGACCGTTATCATGAAAAACGACTTTTACCTTTTCTTTTTTTTTTCTCTCTCTCTCTCCCTTTTTACCTTTTTATTCACAAGACTCATAAAAACCGACATTATTTAATAAAAGATTATTCGAAACGTTTCCTTTTTGTTTTTTTTAAAGTGGTCATTTATTTTTTTTATTTGTAAAAATTAAATACTAATTTTATACTAAAATGAAAATTTTTTCATACAAATTTATGGATATATTTCAATAAATTTAGGAAAGAAGTTTGGTGATAAAATTACGATCCAAAGATATAAGATGAAAATGAGGATAGAAAGACCAAAATAGCCGCTTTTTTAAACTAATGATTGGAAGTGAAAATAGAAGAGAAAAATACTATTTAAGTCCAAATAAAATAATTTAGATTTCAGACGGGCTGAGAGTGTAAAATTTACGCTGCGACAGGGTCAAATCCGTAAAATGTAGAATCAATAGTTAAAAATATCCGGTATTAATATTAATACGTGTATTTACCCGATTTATGGAAGGATCAAATTCCCGTGCTACTCGCTGACACACAACATACTCAAGCCCATCCGACGGTGGGCCCACTACCACTTCATCAGTCCAATCAGCTTCCCCCACGTGTCAATCTCTCCTCTTCTTCCCCAGCCCCACGACCGATTCATCAGACGGCTGAGATTCCCCCTCTGATCCGCCGGCCCCATTTTGCTTGTTCTGGAGTCTTCGAATCACGAAGCACAGCAAGAAGAAGGAAGAGAGAGAGAGAGAGAGAGAGAGAGAGAGAGAGAGAGAGAGAGAGAGAGAAGAGAGAAGAGAGAAGAGAGAAGACTTAGAGATTCTAACCAGAGTTCGAAACTTAACCCTAGCTTTACGCGTTAGGTTAAAGGGACGACTGGGAAGGGGCGAACTGAGCTACAACAACGAGAACGGAGAACGGAGAACGGAGAACGGAGATCGGAGATCGGAGAAGGTTCTGTTACTGCGGCGAAGGGAGGAATAATACCGACTCAACTCGCGCAGAGACGACGCCTTTGCCCCATTCGCGAGCCTTCTTCGTCTAATTTTTGGCCCAAGGTCGGCAAATTTAATGACACATTCATTGCTACGCGCCTACGCTGTTTGATTTTCCTGCTTCTCTCAGATCTCTAGCCTGAGTGAGTTTCTCATTCTGATTTCAATGTGTTTAATTGGATTTTTTGGATTAATCAACGTAGTTCATTTCTGTTCGTGGTCATTTCTCTTGGAATTGTGGGATGTTGTGGTGTTTTGGGCGGAAATATATCGTTGTTTGAGGTGTTATGGAGTTTGGGGATCTGGTGACAATAGAATAAGGAATGATTGTTTTTTCTGTATTGCGTGTGAGATGGAACTGGCGTTATGGCGGTTTAATTATTTTCTTCTAAGTTTTCTGAGACCAATCTGAGCTTAGACCAACTTATTGACATGAGTCAGCCGCAAGTTATGCGTTTTCTTTATTCTGCCTCCATTGCATTTATTTCTGAAGTAAATTAGCTTTTCACGAGGACTTCTTGTAGTGTGTCTTAACTATTTAGGGGCTCCAAAAAGTTAAAAAAACGTACTGATCAGTGATCTTTTGCATTCAAATAATTCAGTCTAATTCAATGAAGCATCAGTTGAATCTTTTCTTATTTCTTGCCACTGAGTTCTGAAACAATCCATTTAAACGGGTCATGGTTCTGCTTTCTTTTACGGAAACAGCCTGAAAGTTCCTACTTTTAGTTGAAATTAAGTCGAGTTCTTTTTTTATTGCTCTGCTGTTGTAAATACAAGGGGCTTGCTCAGTCAGTACCAGAACTTATTCATGGTTGGGGACTAGTTTCCATGAATTAACTTCTTTTACTAACTCTGATCTTGTGTTTCTTTAACAGGTCTTGGGCTTTGAGCATCTTGCTCAATGGGTAAGTGGGTGTAGCATTTGAAATCTTCAGTCTCCGTCTAGTTTCTTGTGGGCATTCCTTCATGCTTCAGTGGGATGTTCTTACTGCGTAGGGCGATTAATGATTTTTAGGGTACAAGAATTTTTTGTAGCTCAATCAGCATCGGCTATAAGAGTTGGGCACTTTTCTGGGAGAGAAGGACCTCTCTTCCACTGCCACCTCTTTTGCCTGCTGCCAGCACTGCCTGTTCACCTTTGTATTTAATGCCTCGTAAATTGGACAGCCCTGTTCAGACCCAGATGGCAGTGGCAGCAGCCTTTAAGAGTCCACTCAGTGGAGAGTATGGCGGGAGCAAGAGGATGGAAGGAAAACAGCCTACAGGGAGGAGAAGGGTCTTTGTGCAAACGGACACAGGTTGTGTTCTGGGGATGGAATTGGATCGGAGCGATAATGTTCATACTGTGAAGAGGAGGTTGCAGCTTGCACTCAATGTACCAACTGATGAGAGTTCTTTGACATTTGGGGATATGGTGCTCAAGAACGACCTCAGTGCTGTACGAAATGATTCCCCACTTCTTCTCACACGAAACATTCTGCATCGAAGCTCGTCAACTCCATGTCTATCACCTACTGGAAGGGATATCCAGCAAAAAGATCAAAGTGGACCTATTGAGATAATAGGCCATTCTGATCGTTTTGCTCGGACAAGACAACTGGTTGGTGAGATTATTAAAGCAATTAAAATTGGTGTAGATCCTATTCCTGTGCACAGTGGACTTGGTGGTGCATACTATTTCAGAAATAAGAGAGGTGAGAGTGTTGCGATTGTGAAGCCTACAGATGAAGAACCTTTTGCTCCAAACAATCCAAAAGGATTTGTTGGTAAAGCTCTTGGTCAACCTGGGTTGAAAAGATCAGTGCGTGTCGGGGAGACTGGATTCCGAGAGGTTGCAGCTTATCTTCTTGACTATGATCACTTTGCTAATGTGCCTCCCACTACCCTAGTGAAGATTACCCACTCAATCTTCAATGTAAACGACGGAGTAAATGGTAACAACCCAAGTAAGAAGAAGTTGGTCAGCAAGATTGCGTCCTTCCAAGAATTCATACCGCATGATTTTGATGCCAGTGATCATGGGACTTCCAGCTTCCCAGTCGTGGCTGTGCATCGCATAGGAATTCTAGACATTAGAGTTTTTAACACAGATAGGCATGCTGGAAATCTTTTAGTTAGGAAACTTGATGGTGTTGGGAGGTTTGGTCAGGTGGAGCTCATTCCAATTGATCATGGACTCTGCCTGCCTGAAACATTAGAGGATCCATATTTCGAGTGGATTCATTGGCCGCAGGCATCGATTCCATTTTCAGAGGATGAGCTCAAGTATATCAAAGATCTCAATCCATTTAAAGATAGTGAGATGCTGAGGATGGAGCTTCCCATGATTCGTGAGGCTTGTCTCAGGGTTTTGGTTCTCTGCACTATCTTCCTGAAGGAGGCTGCTGCATTTGGTCTCTGTCTTGCCGAAATTGGCGAGATGATGACTAGAGAGTTTCGTAGCGAAGAGGAGGATCCCAGTGAACTGGAACTTCTCTGCATGGAGACCAGACAGCTGATTGAAGAGAAGGAGGTCTTATCCCCCAGGGCTGATTTAGGTGATGAGGAATTTCAGTTTGATATAGACTGCGACGATTTGGAGTCGGGCTTTACCCAAGAGATGGAAGCAGATGATTTTTACACGAGGACACCATTCCACTTCGGCGTTGGTGGTATGCATGGACGCTTCCCTCTTCGTAAATTGGAGGAAAGCTTTGAGGAAGAAAACAGCGAGGGAGACGAGCGAGGGGGCTTCGCGGATCTGTTTTCTTCTGAAAGGATTCCAACTATTTCAAAGCTTTCCATGTCACTGAAGAACACCAGTCTCGGTGAGAAGAATAAGAAACATGTGAAGTACTTTGGAACAAAACCTGAGAATGGATACATGACGACCAATACATCATCTGGGCACAGGAGTGCAAATGAACAGCTCCCACCGAGTGTAACCTTTGTGAAGCTAGCAGACATGAAAGAGGATGCATGGTCATTGTTCTTAGAGAAGTTTCAGGAGCTACTTCACCCGGCATTTGCGAAACGAAAATCCGTGACTCAAGGTCAGAGGCAGAGACAGAGGCTTGGTACTTCTTGCCAATTTTGAAATTGAGCAACCAACCAACCTGTTGCTTATGATATATTGAGCCAAGAAGGAAGGAAAGAAGAGTCGATAGCTTTGATTCGATATGCCAGAGGTCTGGTTTTCTGATTTCTCTCCCAGAGATTACATTTAGAAGATGATCAGTATTACTTGGGTTCTATTGTAAATATTTTAGCATCAGCTCAGTAGATTTGGTTTTAGTATTTTTTTCTCTTTCTTTCTTGAAAATTACTTTGTTCTTCTAGCTGCTACCACCTTGTTATATAAATAACTTGTAGAATAAATGTTCAGAGGAAAAATTATGCAAACAGTGGAGATTATGGTGCCAGTTTTTATATCTGCCTTTGTTCTTAGGTCAAGCTTTGGATTGATTGAGTTTGAAACTGAGGTTTTGGTTAAATGAAATCCAACAAAATCTGATGAAAGATTCCATATCAAATGGAGAAGCATTGAACAGAAGCAACATGGTTGGAAAGACCAGCCAAAATGGTGGTTGGAAATGATTGCACTAATAGCCATAATTTTGCTTTTTCTTCACAACCTTATTTGATACCACTTGAAGAATGAGAGAACTTGTCTCTATAGTGGGGATTTCACATAAAAAAGAAGGAAAAGAAAAAGGTCTCTGTCACAACTTGCCTTTTCAAATTAGTCTTAAATATTTTGAGAGGGAAGGTTGAAGTTTGTAATATATATTTAAATGAACCAACCATTTTTAAAATTTTTATTAAAGTTTGTGTTTATTTAATTAATACAATATTAGTGGCATTTAATGACTAAATTAACGAATCTTGATTTTTTTTTTTGATAAATAACTAATTTTGATGGGTAAAACTACAAGATATATTAAAATCATGAAAGATTAAGAATCTCCAAAACATCAAACATGATAGATCCAAAACATATTCTTCCAAAGAATTGAGAGAAAAAAGTAAAAAAAATATATTTGGACCACTTTAAATTAATAGATTAAAATCTTTCTGGATCTCTAAAAAAAAATTATTATGATTTTCTTCTTTTGAAAACCACCCACTAATAGAAATGAATAATTAGTCGTGAGAGATCATCGTATCATGTAAAATAAAAAGGCAAATCCAAATATGTTTCCATGTTAATGTTAATCGGTATTAATGATTAACATAATCATATGATTGAACTTAAAGAGGAAAAAACATTACAAAATTTTTCATAATTTTATTTTGAGTTACCAACTTATCCTTTTTTCTTTCTTCTTTTCTTCATTTTGGGTCAAAAAATGAGAGAGTTATTTTCGTCTTGGTTATTTTTTCAGTGTATTATATATATTTTGTTTTTATCATAATGTATTATATTTTTCAAGTAGTTCTACTTTAACTTACCAATTTGGGCTGCAATATATGCAATGTTGGGCCTCCAATTTACAATATATGCCATAACTAAGTTATATATATTATATTTGACACAATATTTTATTTTAGGTGTAGCTTTATAAATAAGACATTTCTATTACAATTTTAAGGTTAAAAAGGTGCTCCTTAATGGTTGAATTAAAAATATAATTAAAAAAATTTATGATCTTAGGGGTGAATTTCATAAGCATGAATTTATGTAGCATGAGGTAGACAAATTTTCACGCATATTAAATATGGGCTTAATTATTTTTCACAAGTTAAGATTATACATCACCTCATAATCCATGAACTAAATCAAATTATTTGCTATTAAACCCCAACTACTATAACCTCGACTTAGTTGTCGAAGATTCAAGTCTCCATTCCACATTTACATTGTACTACTCCAAAATTTTCTCGTTATCATTTTTCTCTTATACATTTTTTTCCTTCGAGGGAAACCTCTACTATATCTTATCTTAATCTATGAACTTCGCAACTTTGTAGGAGCTATTTCAAACTCTGTGATAACTATACTTTTCTAAATATGTGTATATATTACATTTTTAAGAAGAATATTACATTATAAGTACGGAGAGAGATTTGGAACTTTGGAACTTGACAAAATCTTTAAGAAAGGTAGAGATCATACATATCTTAATCACCGAACTATATGTTTAAAGTGGACAATCTAAAGGGTATACATACACGTTGTTCAGATATTTAGAGAAACTCGAACATAGTCGTTCCCTATATCAACTTGAATCAAAAGAAAGATCATAAATGTACAAGTAAGAACAACATTTTCACATAATCTCCATTATTAGTGATCAGAGAGAGCTGTTTTTGATGATAAACAACTGTGTAAAAACAACAAAATAAAGGACAAAATTAAAGCTATTTAAGCTGCATATAGTGAAACTTCATAACATATATATTATAAGGAGGGGGGAAAATTGGATATATATTCTCATTATATTTAACATAAAAACAAAACCGAACCTATGAAGTTCCAAATGATCAGTTATGTTTTGGAGGGTGATGCATATGAGTCAAATAATCAGCATTATAAACTGATTCAGACCCTCTGCTAATCAATTTCCTTGGAATAATTATCCTCATCTTCTTCTTCTTTTTGTCACCACTGGAAGAAGAAGTTGAAAAATCCACCAAGCTTTTGCTGCTAATTTCCATTACCACTCCCAATCTTCTTCCTCCAATAACGTTGTTGCTCAAAATTAGTTCCTATAAAGAGAGACAGAGAGAGAAATTGTTGATACACTAATAAATTACTCATGAAAAGTTATATATATATAATATGGGTCGCTAACCTTTTCAGTTGAAGCAAAGCTATCCAATTCTTGAGTTGCATCTTTGTCTTCTAAAGCCAAGAAAAAGAAAAGAAAAAGAAAAAAGTTTAGTAAATTCGTATTAAATGCTAACTTTTCAATGAATTACAAGAAAACACGTCTAGATCAAGGATCCCACGTCGAAAAGATAAGAAAAAATTTATAATATACATTTCCAATTGGTTTTGAGATGCAATTCTACAAATCATGATATGGTATTGGAGGTCAACAAGGTCGAACATTCAATCATTTCTGACCTCGTATTGAAAATAAAAATAAGAGACCTAATAAATCACTACCGGACTCTATAAAATTGCAATGATTTCTAATAACATATAAACAAATTGGTGCAAATGTGCGCATATTTTGCAACCATTTGTGAATTGGTGGGAGTCTACACAAACCTACTCGATTTAGTTCCCAAGAGTCGTAAAAAAAGAATGAGAATGAGAATGAACGAGACCTCGGTGAAACTTGATAATGGAAAGGGATGTAAGAGGAAGAACAACGAGCAAAAAGCAAGCAAATCTAAGGAACAACCCCATTGGTAAATACTTTTTCCTTCTGCAAACTGCAAATTAAAGAAATGGGAAACCAGTGAAGAAGGTGGCAAGAGAAGGGTTTAAGTAATTTTAGGGTTTGTGTTTTTGTGGAGAGAAGTTCTGAGAAGAAGACAAGAGGGAGATTATATATAGAAATGAGTGAAGTTTGGTTTAGGTGGTCAAATCTATGGGACTGTTGTCTCTCCAACATCCCTCTGTTTCTTAATGCTTTGAAAATCCAAAAACTTTGCACATCATTCATTTCTATGTAGTTTTTTGCTTCTCTCTTTTGTGTTATTTGTATAGCATCAATGTTGGTGCAAAACCCATTTGTCATGATCTCTTGTGCGATATTTAAAAGTTAAGGTTCATTAGGATAACAACCGATTATTTTGTCGGTGAGAATATTGCAGGCGGAGAATAATACTTAAGTTTTTACCGATCCTCAAGGGATAGTTTGGGTGGCTTAGGACTTTAAAGAATATCCTCGGTCTTGAGTTCAAGTTACATATGAAATGCAACTTCACCAAACAATGACCTCTTGCATATGTCAGTACGCATATCCCAAATAGAAGGACATAATGGTCAAAGGGTCACCGACTCCTGGGTAATAAAAAAAAAAATCATTCTTTGTTTGATCATTATTATATTTTTACAAGTAGGGGGGAGGAAGGCATAAAAAGTAGATTTTTTTTTCTAAAGAAAAAATCTAAAAAATTGATTTTTTTTTATTTGTAGTTTAGCACGAACATGGTACGGACTAGCTAGGAACAAAACTTGCCTATTGACTGGCCATCGTTTGTTATCTGGTATGCTCTACCTTGTCAAACGAGCTCACCTTAATTCTCTTACTAAGTTTGACAATCGATCCCGACCTACTTACATGGGTATTATAAGTCGAGAATTTCACCTATAACAATTATTTTTTTTTTCATACTTCAAATATATGGTTTTTTATATATTATTATTATGGTATTGGAAGAATAAACATAAGTTAACGTACGTGAAAAGGAAGGTGAGTTTGTTGTGCGCTTGTCTGCCGTCGTGGGATGAACGAGGAAGGCTTATTTCAAGGATCCAAGGTCAGAAAGTGGACTCCATTTCTTTACTTTATTCATTTATTTCTTGCCATTTCTACCCTTTATTTCCAACATCTTTATTTTTCTTTTAAGTATAATAAACAGTCGACGATTCGAACTCACGTCCTCCAAGAATTATTTCAACCCTTTTATTTTCAACATATTTTCTCCCTCATTCTCCTTTTTAAAAATATATTTTGATGGGTGATACTATAAAAAAATAAAAATTTATAGTATTAAACTATGTACTTGTGTCGTCTCTTCTTAAACTATACTTTTATATAGGGATCGAACGAAGTCACAAATATTAAAAGATAGAGAAATTAGAGAGAAAAGTCTTAAATTTGAAATTTTTTATATAAGACAACTAAAGGGCAAGCTCTTTTCCTTTCTCCTTTGGCTCCGCTCCTACTATCTAAAGTATTTAATTTATTTTATATATTTTGATGTATTAATTTTTCCATGTGGTCTATAATTTGAATTTCTGATATTACTTCTGATATTAAGATAAGAAGTAGATGTCGAACCATGTTTATATTGACCTATCTCATACTAATAAAATATAATAAGAAGACTGACATACCCTTATCAAAAGTACTAAAACTATATAATAGTTTGAATATGATCGAAATGAAACTAAATTCAAATTACATTAAAAACACAAACATTAATTAATACTAAGGAAAAAAACCCTTGATCACTTTCTCACTTGGTTTGTTTGTTAGAATAAAATGAATAACTAAAAAATAGAAGGTAAGAAATTTGAAGGTTGGATCCCAAGTTCCAAGATACCCCTAAATTCTTCTCAAATGATCGAAATATGAGCTTAATTTCATATTTCAATGTTTTAATTTTTTAAAGTTTCAATTCTTATAGTTATAAGTATAACAACAATACATTCATTGTGCTTCCCAACAATAGTTTAAATGTAGATATCCCAATTTTTAAAATTTCCTTCACAAGTTTAATTAGAACTTAGTTTTTGATGTACTAAAGATTGAAAATATTTATGTTATAATTGGTGAGTCATGAGGTATATATATTAAAATTTTACTAAAAGATATAGGTGTGTATGTTGAAACTTTGGTGAAAACAAAAAAGATAAAAAAATGTAACTAAAAGAATGATATAGATACAAAATTGAAGATTATATTTAAAAATAAATTATCGAGGATATGTTTGGTAATGTTTCTGTTTTGTTTTTTTTTGTTTCTCGTTCTCATTTTCTGTTTTTAATTTCTTGTTCTTTATTTTTTAAAATTAAATACTCAAACTTTTTACATTATATTTGTTTTACATTTTGTAAGTCAAATTACTTATGTTTTGGAAAAATTAGAAAACAATAACAAGAAACATGGTAGTGGCCAGTAACATTCCGCGTTTCCTTTTTCTATTTTCTCATTTTTAATAAAGAAAAATAGAATTGTATGACCTTCAACACCCATATGGATACAAGAATATGATGAAATAGTATTTTTATTTATTGTTTTGGAACAAATTTGAAATAGGAACTAGAAGTAATAAACTTGTTTTTTGTTGTTTTCAAAATTTACATACAATTTTGAGAATGTTTCTAAAAAAATCAGAAATAAGAAATATAAATAGTGGCCAAATACTTATGTTTCTAAAGTTGAGAACGAGAAACAAAAAACATTACCAAACCAACCCTTGATTTTTTTTTTCGTTTCTTAAAAATAAGAAATGGAGAAACATGAACAATATACTACTAAAGGCTTATATTTCTTAAAAAATGAAACTAGAAATACGAAATAAGAAACAAGAATGTTGCCAAAATAGACCGCGACTTCTTCCTAATTCATTTCATAATAATGTTCTTGTAATAGAGATCTTCATTAATTTCGATAACATTTCAATGTGGTTGATCAATTTTGTCTAATTTAAACTTCTTAAAATTGGCTCTTTTGAGTCTCTTTCCAAAATAAAAACAATCCTTTAGAAAAATGATTAATAATAAGAGAGCCTATTATAACATACGACCCTTTTTTTTATTATTCTTTTCGAGGAACACATGGGAATTAATTCCTAAGGTAGGTAGTTGTCACAGAGTTTGAACTAATTCACTCTTAATTTATTATAATCCTTTTGAACAAACTATATTTATAACATATGATTTTCAATGAGACGATTGTTATCAGAATTACATATAGCGGGAACAACATTAGTTTGCTCTTAAATCTATTAATAGGAAAAATTTAACCCAAAACCTTTTAATTGTAAAAAAATGTTAACAAATATTATAATCTTCTTAAACAATATAAAATAAGTTACCATGATAAGCAACCAACTCTTTTATAGATTAATATTTGATCAGAGACCAAATCTTAGCTTGATGATCATGACATAAAAATAATGTGTAATTGTATCAAATAAAGGGAGCTAGACCCCAACACATCATTTTGGGCCCATTTTAAAATTTTTTTTTTATTACTTTTATGAGGAGGTGTGTGTTGGGGCACCACCAAACATCACATTTTTCCCAAAAAAGAAAAAGAAAAAAAAGGAAAAAGCTAGGGCTTAGGGTGTTTAGTGTCCTTACTCCTTTTACTCCTTTTTATTTAATTATATTTTAAAGAACAAATATATGCATCCAAGTTTAAGCAAAACAATAAAATTTAGAGCACACAGGTCATCCAACTAACTAGTAGGGTTGCAAAGTGCAAACCTAGCCCATAGAGACAACCTCCAAAGAATAAGGTCTATATGGTAATAGCACTTGTAATAGTGTTAAAAGACTACATGTTTAAGCCAAAGCGAGCATGACTCAGCGGTAATTGACATATACATATCTTCAACTAAGAGGTTGTGAGTTTGATCCCTCACCTCCACACGTTGTAGTGAAAAAATGATGTATACTTAACATAAGTAAGCATAAAGTTAGAAAAAACCAACAAAAGGTAAAAACGTTTCCCATGTTTGAGAAATTTAAGGAAAGGATTGACGTTGTTGAAATAGCCTGTCACTATTAAATTTGTCAAACTCTTTATTGTGTGATATCTAGCTCTAAAGCCCAAACTCCTGCTGAATATAGCGCATGAACACATTTAGATAAAATATATTCATCAATAAAAAGAAGCCTTTGAGATATTATATATATAATTAATGAAAAAATATTTAATAAATAGTCCCCTAAGAAATGATTTACTCTTAAAGTTCATCTTTAAAAGATAATTTTAATCATTACTTTAAAAAGAAAAAAAAGGTTAAACTTCTCAATATATGCATTTTCAAAGTAGATCAAGGGTAAAAACGAAAAGTTTTGAGTTTTGAAACCTCTCTCAATGAACAAAAACATTATTACTAGTGGAGCTCATGGGGACATCAAGGTCATTTGAAAGTCAAAAGATCTGGAGAGAGAGAGATTAGTAAAGGGATGGCCTCCATTAAATAATGTGATGTCCCCTTTGGATGTTTATTTTTCTTTTGATGACCCAAGAGTCGGTGGTCCTTTGACTTTTATATCCCTATACTTAATCCTATACTTGGCGGTGTGCACACTATCTCCATACGTAAGGGATCATTGCTTAGTATAGTTGCGTTCCATGTGATTTGAACTCAAGACCTCGAAGATATTTTTTGAGGTCCCAAACCACCAAAGTTATTCCTTGAGACCCCTTTGGATGTTTATCGACTCATTTTTCTTCTCAAGAATTGGAGCTAATTCATGTCCCCCACCATCATTCCTTTTTACTTTTTTGTGCATTCTATTGGACTTCTCCCCCATAATTTGGCCCTCCCATTTCTCTCTTTAATTTGGCTAGTACACACCTCATTAATACATTGGAATTGACACATAAATATATTAAACTATATCACAACTTTGTTTTAACCAAAATTCTTATTATAAAAAGTATAAAAAGTGGTTTGAAAAGCTAAACTATATCTCGAGGATGTAGCTGTGTTAAAAGGACGACATCTCTGTAGGAGATTATAGATTCAAACTTCTAGTACTACTCCCTATATTAACTAAAAAAATATTGAAAATGAGGGTTTTAGAGGGAGATGTGGAATATTGGGAACGAACTCAAGGGAAAAGAACTTTTCTATTTAAAACTAAGATCCATTTGATATCAATATCTTTTTCTTTTTTAACAGAGGTGGTTAAAAGATATTTAACGTTATAGTCAAATTGTAAAAAAGAAAAAAAATCGTCAAAATTGTTTTTGAAAACGTAAAAGAATATAACAAAATTAAACAATTTAACCTTTTAAAAAGTAAAAATATAATGATGAGSCAGAATCAAACAAACCCAAATTATTTAGCTGTCGAAATTTACATAACAATAATTAGTAGAGTAGTAATCGATATTAAATATAGAATTAGTGGTGTGAAATCACATCATCCGATTTAATTCCTTAAACGACAAAACCCCAACTTTTTTAAAAATCTTTTTTTGGTTAATTGCTCTTTAAGGGGACCCCTCATTCACCCTCTCAAAGAATTTCAATTTCTTTTTCTTTTTATTAAAAAAAAAGGGGAAAAGGTCGAAAAAAAATAAAATCAATAAATAATAGTTTCAAATATGGCCTCTCTTTGATCTGTGTTTATTTGTCATTCCACTTCTCCGCCGCTAATCACTCCCCTCTGCTCTAAAAAACACTCACCCGACACGACATAAATTCCCTCCCTCCCCATTTCCCTCAAAGTTTCCGAACATTTTCTCGGGAACCAAACAGAAAACAAAGCTTCAAATTTCAAATTCACACCATGCACATGCAGCAGCTGATCTAGCAAAACACAAAAAAGCTAGGGAAATATAAAAAGCTTGAATCTTTCTTCAATGGGTGCTGCAACTTCGTCGATGGCGGCCAAGTTCGCGTTCTTCCCACCCGATCCGCCATCGTACAGGTAACAGTGGTCAATCTTCTGCTCAAATACTAGGTTAAATTACTGACTTAAAATTGATGKGTTACGGTAAATTCAATCTCCGTAGCGTGTACTCCGAAGAAGCGGCGAACGGGAAACTGAGGATGACGGGCGTGGAGGAGAGAGAAAATGTGGACGTGTTGAGGGTGAGAACTAGAAGAGGGAATGAGATTGTGGCGATGTATGTGAAGAATTCATGTGCTTCTTTGACGGTGCTTTATTCCCATGGAAATGCTGCAGATCTTGGCCAGATTTACCACCTTTTTCTTCAACTTAGTCTTCATTTGGGTGTCAACATCATGGGGTTAGTCAAAATTCTCTATCATAAACCCTAATTTTCCTTTCTATCATCTTACTTTTTTTTCCTATCATTTCATTGTTTTGTCATGTGTGATGTAGTTGCCCACTAAGTTTTAGATCTGTCACATTTACGTGTTTTTGACTCGATTTTTGATTTGGAGTTATTGAATCGATCGGTTTGATCCATTTTCCATGTATGGGGCTACTCAAATCGATTGAGTTTCTGGTAAGGAAATTGAAAAATATGCTTGTTTGGTTATGTTGAACGGCCAATCGAGTCAATGTAGTTAGTTTGGTTTGGTTAGAAATAAACTAATGTGGTTAACTGATTGAATTTGATTGTTTTTACCTAGTTTCTCATTTTCTGATCACTATTAAATTCTTTTTGTAATTAAGAGAGA
>NW_019104491.1:1054432-1067232 GCF_001995035.1 Momordica charantia
TCTTTCTGGTTTTCTAAGGAGCAATACTTGGTACTTAGATAGTGGTGATGGATAAGCAACTTAAGTATCTTTCTTTTTAAAAAACTAAAAAGTTGTGAAATTTTTATTGATATGGTCAACACGAAAGCAGTGAGTGTTGATCGGTAAATACCTAAATATTTTTCTTGAAGAATAGTTATTTTAACGAGCAATTTTGGCACGAACATTCTAATAATATTTTTTGTGGTGTGTTGTGTAGGTACGACTATTCTGGTTATGGACAATCTTCCGGAAAGGTACATATATACATACTTATAAGAATAATAGGAAATTTTGAAAGTTTAATCGTCATTTTTTCTCAATTTAATATTGATTAATCTTCGAGAAACCTTCTAGTGACTCGGTTTTTAATAATGTGTATATATATTTTTTGTGTGAATAAATAAGAAGTTATTGTTTTGGGTTGCTAGGCAAGTGAACAAGAGACGTACGCAGACATAGAAGCAGCGCAGAAATGTTTAGTTGAGAAATACGGCGTGAGAGAAGAGGAGACGATTCTGTACGGACAGTCGGTGGGAAGTGGGCCGACGGTGGAGCTGGCGACGCGGCTGCCGGCGGCGAGGGCCGTCGTCCTCCACAGCCCCATCCTCTCCGGCCTCCGCGTCCTCTACCCTCCTCTCAACAAAACCTTCTGGTTTGACATTTTCAAGGTTCTTTTCTTTCCTTACATGCCCTCCCTTTTCCCCATATTTACACACCATCCCATCCTTTCATTTACTTGCGCAAATCCAACTTTTCTAATTTTAAAACCTCCATTTTTATCTACGTGCATTTGAAGGACTAATTTGGTTCGTTTTAACCCGGTTCTCAATATTGGTCCATCTACCATTTAAAATAGCGATAATTTTAGTCTCTATTTATAAAATTTTAATACAAATAATTTTATCTCATTACAAAAACTCTTTAGTATAAAGTAATAGTTACCTTCTAAGAAATATATTTGACTGCCATGCTAGAATTGTGACAGGAAACATGAAATTGAAAATAAAATTAATGGATCAAGATGATCACTTTTTAAAAAGTACAGAAACTAAAACGGACATTTTGAAACTAAATTGAACTAAAATTTAAAAATATATAGATCAAAATGAACACTTTTGAAAGTAAAAAACCAAAACGAAACAATACTAACACAGTACAATTATCAAAATAGTATTTTACGAGAAAAAGATAAAAGTAAATGACTACCATCGTTATTTTTAAAAAGTAAAAGTATTAAATTGGATAAATAGTAATCAAAATAGTATTTATCCCTAAAAAGTATAACTTTTTGTTTTCTTGTTGTTGCAGAACATTGACAAAATCCCACTTATTGATTGCCCAGTTCTAGTGATTCATGTGAGTTATTGTTTATTCTTTTTGGTAGAAACTAAATTATCAACAATAAATATATGTTGATCAAAACAAGACCAATTCCAATTTGTTTTTTTTTTCCTTTTTTTTGTTTGTGTATTGAAATTTTGTTTAGGGAACTGAAGATGAAGTTGTGGATTGTTCCCATGGAAAGCAGCTGTGGGAGCTTTGCAAAGACAAGTATGAACCCTTATGGCTCAAAGGAGGACACCACTGTGACTTGGAACTTTTCCCCCAATACTTGAAACATCTCCGCAAGTTCATATCCGCTGTAGAGAAACTACGTCGTCCCAATAATAATGTTACCGAACAAGTCAATGCACAGCAACCCGATGGGGGGGCTATGGATTATAACCATACGGCTGATGATGACAAGCCGAGACAAAACAACAATAATGTACGTTTGCCAAGGACTAGGTTGAGCTCTGATAGTAGAGAGAAATCGAGACCAAGCATTGACAAGCTCAAGGAGAAGTCGAGGAAGAGCACCGATCGGTTACTAAAGGCGAGGAACAGCACGGATCAATCAGAGAGAGCACGGAACAGCTTCGATCGGTAATTAAGTCCCAACATCTTTCTTCAATTGGCTTATATTTACCATATGTTTTGCATATAATATCTGCTTAAGTTTTTGAGTTTAGTGGTAATTTAATTTAGACAATATGATATTGACAGCTTGGGAGATATAGTAAGGTCCGTTGGATTGTGCAATGTCGATTGTTTGAAGCACCCGGCCGCAGAAGCGTGAGACCGAAAATGCAAATGGATTTCTTGTTGGATTTGTGTATATATTTCTATTAGATTTTGGCTGTATGTTTTTTGGATCAATTCAAAGGCAGCAGCTGGTTAAATATTTAGAATATGGCTAAGTTTCTGCTAAATAAACAGCATGTATAAATCATCATTATTTGATCCACCCTTTTCAATCCTAAGAATGATCATGTATTGAAAATGTCAAGTGAGAAGTTAAGAATCCATTTAATACTGTGTAATTTAAGTTAACATTGTTTAACTTAAAAAAAAAATCTCACGATGACAGTCTACTCTCTATATATTTTTTGACACAATCTATTGTAAGGTCGGATAGTTTTTTTTTGTGAAATTAGTTAAATTACGCGCAAATTAGTCTAAAATGAAATATTAAAAAAAAAATTCTTCTCTTCTCTCTCTAACATGCATAACCCCACATACTCCCTCTCCTACATGCATGATCCACTATTTTCATTATCTCTCCTCTCTCTTACATGCAATATCCCTACATAATAATATGATTAATAATGACAATGTGATGATTTTAAAAATTAATTAATTATGTTAATGGTTGATTTAGTAAGTTTAAGTCAAAATAAGCGTACTTAAAAAAGACATTTACTCGATTTAAATATATAATTGGCAACTTTGTAATTATTTGCTATTTTTCTAAATTTTATCTTTTAAATTGCTATATCTAATCTATCACCCTTCGAAATAACACCTAAATATAATAACAATTTATTTTCTTCATCACTTTTGGTGAAGAAGGTCCGTAACTCAACTAATTGGAATCAATAAAATCTATCCAAACTAAATTATCTATTTATTTTCTCATTCTAAACTTTGGAAAGCTTAACCGAGCTACAATTTTGTACTTCAAAACAACTTTACAAACTCGATTTAGTTGATTTTGTTGGGGTGGTTTTTTTTACATTAAATATAATTTCAACTTGCACTTAAACGAACATAACTCAACGGTAATTGACATATACCTATAACCACGATGATGTGAGTTAGAATTTCATCCCCAACATATTGTACTAAAAAAAACTTGCACTCAGACAAATTGCACATATGATGTTTCAAAAATCAATGAGTTTCTCGAGCACCTACCAAAGTTTGACTTTTTTTTTTCTTTGCTAAGTTTTAATTTTCTTCCAAAGAAAATGGTAGACACCAAGTTTGGACCAGTGAATTTAATTTGTTTTTATTATACTTAATGGTGGTAGACACCAAGTTTGGGCCAGTGAATTTAATTTGTTTTTAATTACAATTAATGGCTAAAGGTAGAAAAATCTTTTTAAATAATAATTAAATTTTTCTAAAATAAAGATTAAAATATTATTTTGATTATTCTCAGTTTTAATTCATTTTGATGACTGTACTTTCTAATTTATTTTAGTTCATGTACTTTCAAAATATATAGTTTTTTTGTTCCTATACTTCTAAAAAGTGATTATATCAATCTCTCAATTTTATTGTTAATCTTAATTTTTCTATCGCAATTCTAACATGGCACCACAGTCCAGTCAATATATTTTTTAAAATAGAATGATTACTTTATACTGAATGATTTTTATTAAAAATTTTATATATAGAGACTAAAATACCTTTTTTCTAGTATAGAGATTAAAATTAATATTTTAAAAATACTGGGACAAAATGAACAAGTTAAAACTTAAAAGTATTTTAACCTAAAATAAAAATAAAGCCCAAGCCCAATTTATTTTAAACCTAACTTGCCATTTATGAAAAAAGGGGAAAGCCAATCGCAGCCTGCCGATCTAGTTATTTTGTACAGATTAAAATAATTAGACAGACAAACTGAAAATGTTGTCCAAATTTTCGCAATCCCAAATAGATTAATTGTTGAATTAAGCACTCAAAAATCAAAATTGAAGAAGAATAAGCAAAAAGGACTGCCTCCACGGAAGCAGAAGACCCACTTTCCAGATCTCTCAGTTTGTCTCGGATTCAATACCAATACCCATTCCTTCCCATCGACTGCTGATGTTCAAGGTTTGACCTCTCTTTTTCGTATTTTTTTACCCTTTCCTATGGAATTTTTTCAGAATTATTAATCTCTATGCTTTGAATTTCGATCAATGGCACTACTCCCACCTGTGTTTTGGGCCCTATTGTTGTTTTTTAATCTCCGGGTTTGTTCTCTAGTTGTTTGTGAAGCTCTATGGTGGTTGACTTTTCATGGGTTTTGTTGATTCATGATGGTTTTTGCAGTTTTGGGATATACCCATTTCATAATTTTACAGGATTTTGAAGTCAATGCTCAATTGTCTTGATTTTTCTCTTGTCGATGAGTCCTTGTTTGTGTTTTCAATGTCACCATTTGTTTCGTTTGCTCATCTGTGATCAATCAGTCTAGTGAATTGTCATGTCATTTTTCTGAAGAATTAAGAGTTTCGTCTAATTCTGAGATCGCTTTTGTTATTTGATTATTTGTTTCTGCATTCTGACTTTGATGGTGAAGGCTGTACATGAAATGTGCTGTTTGAGTCTAAAGTCGTAAATTCGCATTCACAATAGCTTAGATCTTTAACAATTATGGAGAGACTCTGAATTGTGAAGGAGTGTTTGGTATGTTCCTTTTCTCTTTATTCTCTCACCTTTAATGATATGAACCGAGGAACCGAGCCTAGACTCCAAGATCATCTGTTTAATTTTGATATTGCTACATTCCATACCGTTGCATCTATTCACTTCTTTTGCCATCCTGTTTGGAGACCGACTCATTTGAAATAACAAGCTTGCTTGGGAATTGAGGTCCATATTTGTAGAAGAAAGCTACATTCTAAAGCAAAACCCCACACGATTATGTTCCATATCAACATTTTTCTAAATCGCCACACTTTTCGGGTGCAGACACAGCCTCCTACAGGTTGCCTTTTGTGACACAACCTTGGAATATGATTGTGGCTTCCGTACCAAGATCACTTCACCTAATATTTAAGTTAAGTTAAATATTAAAACTCTCCTTTTACGACACATGGTGAAGGAGAGTTTTAATATTTAAGTTAAGTGTGGGATGAGGTACTTATTTTGTAAGAAAACTAACTGAATGCTTCGTCTCAAATCAAAGTGCTTTGGATATGTTTTTAGAATTTCTCAAACTATTTAGGATTATCAAAAAATTTTACAAAGTACTTTTAATTGGTTAGAAGTACTCTTTAAAATTTTGACCAAAACGCTACCACATTTTTTTTCTTAAAAACATTTTTAGTCCTCCATGGGCACTTTAAAAGATATGCCAAACACTTACTTAAAACTTCAGCAAATATTGTAGAATAGGTGCCATTCTGTAACCAAGACTGTATCAAAGATATTGTTTTTTCCATCATATATCTAGTTCCTTGTTCCTTGTTCTTTTCAATCTGAATCTCATTGATTTCTTAGCTATCGAATGATGTGAACTCCCTTCTTCATTCTTTTTCTTGGCAGTGAAAAGAACTTCTGCGGGAATCAAACTTTTTCTCTCAAGTTATATACACTGTGAAAATGGTCGATCACACTGTTTCTGGCGCTCGTATCTGAAAGACAAACAGAAAAGTTTGATGGATTATTTGTGGTTTTCCATGCTACTTTAATTCAGAAAGCTCACCCTATAATGAATTTTGGAAGTCCCTGATTTGGATCTCACAAGTAGCTACTATGATTGGGAGGAAGAACAATGCACAGGCTTCCCCACTATTTCTGGTTCTCTTGGCTCTTGCTTTTTTCTTTGTTACTTATAATTTGGTGACAGCTATTATTCAGTATGGATCTGTGGGAAAGGAAGTTGGAGATAATGCATACAATCGATTATTGACTGACCCCATCATTGAGATGCCAGAGAATGTGAAAAAAAAGAAGTCAAAGTCACCTTTCCATGTTGCTTTGACAGCGACTGACGCTGCTTACAGCAAATGGCAATGTCGTATTATGTATTACTGGTACAAGCATAAGAAAAATTTGCCTGACTCTGAGATGGGAGGGTTCACTCGTATTTTACACTCGGGAAAACCCGATAACCTGATGGATGAGATTCCTACTATGGTGGTGGATCCTCTTCCAGCTGGTATGGACCGGGTGAGGTTTCCGATCACTCCAAAATGTCCCCAATCTTCCTTTCTTGTGAAATGTAATTTCTTGTTTTCAAATGATTAGGATTCTTTTCATTCTTCATAAAATTGCCAATTTTGTTCTCAGGGCTACATCGTCTTGAACAGACCGTGGGCCTTTGTGCAGTGGCTGGAAAAGGCTGCAATAGAGGAAGAGTGAGGATTTTATGTAAAATCATTGAAGAATAGAACTTTTCATAGATATTACTGTTTGAACTCTTGAGCATCTAATTATAGTTGATATATATATATTTTTTTGGTTGCAGATATATATTAATGGCAGAACCAGATCATATATTTGTTAATCCGCTTCCTAATTTATCCGATGGTGGTTATCCAGCTGCCTTTCCATTCTTTTACATCAAACCTGATCAAAATGAAAAAGTTTTGAGAAAGTTTTTCCCTGAGGAATATGGCCCCGTAACAAATATCGATCCAATTGGCAACTCTCCTGTAATTATCAAGAAGGTGATTAAGATTAACACACTTTGCTGGGCATAATTGTTTCCTGCATAACTCTTACTGGATTTGTCAATTTACAGCTTTTACTCTTATATTAAGAAATCTTACTGTATTTAGATCATGATCACATTATGATTTTTTTAACATGTCATTTCTTATTATTTTGCCATATTTTTCACATTATTCCTCTGTTGTCATTCCTGAGAACTGTAATCCCTCAACAGAAAGTTCTTTTCTTTTTTCTGACTCGATCTTTATTGTTGGATGCCCCAAATGGGTCTATTATCAGGAATTGCTGGAAAAGATTGCTCCTACATGGATGAATGTTTCATTGAAGATGAAGGAGGATCCAGAGACGGATAAAGTTTTCGGATGGGTGCTAGAAATGTAAGTTATGGGAAACAAGAAACATTTGTCTTCCATATTAGGCCACTCTAGAAATTTCAGAATCAGTAGTGAAATGTCTTCTGAAGCTTCATTTTTCCTAAGGTATGCTTATGCAGTTGCTTCGGCTTTGCACGGCGTCCAGCATGTTCTTCGGAAAGATTTTATGCTGCAGGTATGGCATCCATTGATTCTGAAGTTTGATGTTACTTTAGTTTATTGAATTAAATGAATGATAGCCACTTCTACATATTGAAACCAATCTTGAGATTTTTTTTCCTTTCTTAGCCACCATGGGACTTGGACATTGGTAAAAAGTTCATTATCCATTATACTTATGGATGTGACTACAACTTAAAGGTGAAGTTCCTTTGCCTTTGTCTTTGTTCATTCTTTTCATTTTTTGGAGTTAGAATGCACATGTTTATACTATTACTTGTTTATCGACTCTTTTACATTATTAGGGGGAGTTGACTTATGGTAAAATCGGTGAATGGAGATTTGACAAGAGATCGCATTTACGTGGACCTCCGCCGAAAAACATACCTTTACCCCCTCCCGGGGTTCCTGAAAGCGTGGTATGTTGTCTTTATCTTTATCTTTTATCTATTGCCATCTTCCATTTTGAAGGGAAGATTCTACATGATTTATTTGCATTTGAAATCTCACATATCTCCACTTTCATCTGTCTATGCACAATTTTTCTTAAATACGAATACTAAAAATTTTTCTATCGGAGACTCTTTCAACGTTTTCCGATTTGATTCGAACTTCATTTTTGTCCTTGGCCCCATGGGATGTAGATCTTGTTGTTGGACTTTGACTATGCTTGGCCACAAATGACATGGTCCAATTACTTGAATCCTGAGTTGCTGATTCAGTATAATCCCTTGGATCTCATTATCTCTATAGACAGTTCAACATAATCGAACACGTTTTACTGTTGTTTTTGTTGACCTTTCAGCAACTCGAATCACTTTGGACCGACAGATTAGTAAATATATTGACCAATAATAACTAGGGGAAAGAACCAAGTAGAAGCCATGTTGAGAATAGTTTAATTTAGACTAGGAGAGTGCATAAATTTGAGAAACTGAACCGAACCGTGCACATCCCGTATTGCAGGCTCCTGCAACGTCTGATTTTCAAAATACCGAACGCTACTTTCATATATGGATTATAGTCTTTATGTTATCGTAATTTTCTCTCAGCTTTTTTTTTTCTTTCTTTTTCATGGCAGGTAACCCTGGTAAAGATGGTGAATGAAGCAACTGCAAACCTTCCCAACTGGGAGACAACATAGTTTATATAAATGTCATATTTCAGATGTTTCAAAGTTATGCCTTTCTTTCTCTTCATTGTTTCATATTAATATAACATCTCATAAATCTCAGTATAGACAGATCACAGCTTAGTTTTGAACTTTTTTTTTTTTTTTTTGAGGATTTTTAGAAAGGGGGGAATAGTTGCTTCAATTCAACCATGATTTTTGTTATAGAAACCAATTTAATCAATTTCTCAGTTGTTGTTTCTCTTGTTTGAAACTGTTTTTAAAAGTTCTTTTTGGGTGAAATATATATTTGTGGGGCAAGTTGGAGATTGAAAAGATGAACCAAACCAATTGAACTGAGTCGACTTAGTTGTTTTGATAATTAATCGTTTTGTTAAGTTTGATTTCTTCTACTCTTGAACTTGAACAATATTTTTGTTCGTTTAGTTTGGGTTAAATGTTAAATCGATTGGGTTGGTTGATGGATCTAAGACGATTTTTAGAATGGTAAAAACTATTTTTAGCGAATTAGAAACACTTCTTAAAATTCTCATAATATTTACTTAGATAATTGAAATAATTTTAAATATTTTAAAACCACTTAAAAGTTCTTTTAAGAAAAATACTTAATTGGTGTTTCATTTAAAAGCTATTCTAATAAGTTAGTGTCTTATTATATAAATATATATACATATAAACTTACTATTAGTTAATTTTGATTCACTGGTTTATTCGACTTTTAACAAATTAGTCTCAAATTCAATGGTTGGTCTAGAAATTTTTGTTCATCAGACTTTTTTTTTTCTTATCATATGATGAAATTAAAGAAAAAATGTATTTTAGACACATTGTCGACTTTCTTAAGACTCAAGAAAATTTAAAAACAAATGAATCTAAAAAACTTATTTCATATAAGTAAACTTAATATAAAATTTTGGTTAAAAAAGTCATATTATTTACTATATAATATAAATATTTCTAAGGTGAAGGTTTGACTCACAAACAAAAACACTCAAACTCAAATTCCGACCAAAATCAAAGTCAACTTTCAAAATCAAGAATTTGGATTAAAGAAAAATTCAAACTTATAAAATCAAGAATTTATCATATTTTGTCCCCATTTTGTACGTGTGTGGGTGCAGACAAAGCAAAATTTCAACAAACAAAACAATTATTGAATTTGAAACACTCAATCATTATTCAATTACCACAATTCACCCACAATCTCTAAATTAATTTTTCTTTAATATGATCTTTTGACTTTGAAAGTTAAAGATACTCAAATTTCCAATAACAAAAATATATAAAAAATAAATAATAATAAAAAATTTTCTATGGATGTTTGACTCTGGGTATTTATAAGGCTAAGTTTGTATAATTTGGGTTAAAAACACTTGTGCAACTTGTGTTTAAATTATTCAAATATTATATATATATATATATATATATATATATATATATTTTAACCTAAAAGTCAACTTTATATTAGATTATATGAGTTTGTTTATTTCTGTCATCTAGGATATAAGATTGTTAATTTCAGGGTGTTTTTTTTATTAATAATGTTAATAATAAAAGTTATTTTAAAAATATTGTATTTCAATTAAAAATATTTAAAATATGGTATGTTTTGAAACTTTTTTTTAAAATATAGTAGTTTTAAAAAAGTGGAGGGTGGTCTCTAGACGACCATCCAACATGGTCGTCCATGCAACGTGGCACCACGCTGGACGCCACGTAAATTTGTTTTAAATTTAGGAGGTGGTCGTCTCTTCAAGGGACGACCATGAAGAGACGACCATCCGGTCGGTTCATTTTTTGAAAAAAAAAATAAAATTGATTATATTATATATTATTTAGTAGTTTAAATGTAAAAAACTGCTTAGTGGTGCAGGTGTACGGTTATCCTAATAACACTTCCATCCTAAGTTCAAATTCTGTGTAACCTAAGATTCGAAGTCGGGATGGAAGAAATATTAGGGTAGTAGTACATCCACTACAAGCTGTTTTTTAAAAATACAATATTTTTAAAATAAGTTTCAAAACCTACAATATTTTTAATTAAACAACAATATTTTTAGAATAAGTTTCATTTGGAACAATATTGTCGCAACGTCATCGCGACGCGGAGCGGCCGACGTCATCCCCTGAAGGGTCTCTTTCGAGATAAGGGTTTGGAGTCGCCACCAATCATATACGAGGTGTGATTGGTCACCTATTTTAAAAACTTAGTCTACGAAAAACAGATTTTGGTTCGGGAGTCGACTGAGCGTAGGGAAGATGTTAGCACCCTACGACACCCGTTCGAAAACGGTACCACATTTTATCATAAATTATCCTATTATTTTATTTGGTCCAAGAAAAAAAATATTTTTGTTTTGATCGAAATGTCCCATGTTATATTAATTCACACTTTGTTATAAGATATGAATTAATATGTATGAGTGACACGAAGGCCACTAGAAAAATTAAGCACCTCGAGTAAATTGGAGGGTTCCAATTCCCGTCATCGAAGTTTTTGAAATAATTATTTAGCAAAAAAAAAATTTTAATTTTAAGGAACGTCAAAACTTGAACTTACGACATGAGTGTTGACATTAAAACATCACACCAATGTGCCACCACTTTGAGATATAAGTTATTTTCCTTTTCAAAATACATATTTTGTATTTTTGAATTTTGTTTTTAAAAAAAAACTCTAAATGAAATCTTTTATTTAAAATAATTATTTAGTAAAAATGAGACATGCAAAGACTCGAACTTAGGTCATGCACATTATAAAACGAACATTTACCACTGTGCCAACATCTTAAGATGTAAACATCATATTCTTTTACACAAACAAAAGTTTTAATTTATTTTTTTAAACTAAAAAAAACGAATTTTGTTAAATTAAAACAAAAAAAAAATCTTTTATTAATTACGAAAAAAACAAAAAAATTTAAAAGAAAAAAAAATTTATTTAAAAACAAAGTCAAATTTACTTTAACAAAACTTATTTGCTAGAAAACTGATTTTTTGTTAAGATTTTTTCAAAACCATAACCACCAAACCATTAAAAGAATTTTAAATGAGATTTTAATCTAAAATACTCTGTTTTTATCTCCTCCTTTAAAATCCTGCAGCAGAAGATTCTTTTTTAATTAAAAAATAAAACAAAGGTAACACAAAAATTATAAACCTTGCAAAAAAAAAAATCATTTTAAATAAAAAGAATCCCAAATTTAAAAGAATCCAAATTTTTTTACAAGATTTATTTTATAAAACACCGTTATTGGTCCGGCTAATTTTTTTATTTATTATTTTATTTTTAAATATCTTCATTAAAAAAGATTACTTTATTATTTTTTATAAGCTAAAGTTTTAATTTAATTTTTTTTAAAAAAAGTTTTCTTTTAAAAATTTTGATTTTATTAATAAAATTACAAATTAAAAAATAAAGATTTTATTTTTGTTATTAACAGTTTTTTTTCCCTCCCTTTGATTTTTTCTTGGTCAAGTTTCTACAGGTGTCATTCCTTCCTTTTTTTTTCTCTCTGGTTTTACTTAACTCACGCATGTTACTGTTATTTTATTTATGTATTTAAGGGACACATAGAGACACACAGAAAGACAGTGCAGATAGTTAGAAACCCATCACCATATCTTCTTCTCTCCATCTCTCTTATCCCACCATCACCACTTTTCTCTTGCATACCCACGACCTCCGACGACGCAAGGAAACGACGCGAACGACAGCAGCAACAACCTTCTTCTTCACAGTTTCTTCCAAGCCCGCTGGCACTCCGACTATCTCCGTGCATTTTAAGTAAGTATCAAATACGTTGGAAAGAGAAAAGCTTTGGAAATCATGTTTTTTTTTTTACTTTTTTTAAAAAGAAAATGTTTTTAGTAAGGAAAAAATCTTCTAAATTAATTTTAAATTAGTTTTTGAAAATAAAATAAGGATTTTGATATTTTAAAATTTGTTTTAAAATAAAAGGTTTTCTTTTTCTAATATGTATTTTGAAAAGGAAAATAACTTATATCTCAAAGTGGTGGCACATTGGTGTGATGTTTTAATGTCAACACTCATGTCGTAAGTTCAAGTTTTGACGTTCCTTAAAATTAAAATTATTTTTTTTTGCTAAATAATTATTTCAAAAACTTCGATGACGGGAATTGGAACCCTCCAATTTACTCGAGGTGCTTAATTTTTCTAGTGGCCTTCGTGTCACTCATACATATTAATTTATATCTTATAACAAAGTGTGAATTAATATAACATGGGACATTTCGATCAAAACAAAAATATTTTTTTTCTTGGACCAAATAAAATAATAGGATAATTTATGATAAAATGTGGTACCGTTTTCGAACGGGTGTCGTAGGGTGCTAACACCTTCCCTACGCTCAGTCGACTCCCGAACCAAAATCTGTTTTTC
>NW_019104491.1:1080440-1099118 GCF_001995035.1 Momordica charantia
GTCAAGGATTTAGGATCTGGAATCTTGAGCGAGATTGCAGATGTGGCCATGAACGGCAGCGAGAAGGGGAAAAGCAAGGCGGTGGAATTGTTGAAGATGGTTGCAAGTGGCGGCATCGACGGTAATGAATTTCAAGATTTGCAGTTGGATCATTTGATAAATCAATGCTCTGCATAAGCTTTCGTTTCATCTAGGGACCTCTTTGATTGATTGATTGATTAGTCTCCAGTCTCCAGTCTCCAGTCTCCAGTTCCACCATATTTGTGCAAGATCAGGTTTATTCTTTTTCCCACGTTTGAACCAATTCTATTGTACAAATTAAAGATGCATATCCATAGGTCAGGTGATTAGGAGGAGAATATCAAAATTTTACACTTCCACTAACAAGTTTTCATGAAACTTACATTATCGTGTGGCTGATATGTGAGTTGATATTTGATGGGTGAGTGAATGTATAGACTTTGAAGCATCATTATGACTATGAGGATGCGATTCTGTACCAATCTTCTGTTTTGACTCTTTCCATTGATGGGGTTTGCTTTTCTTTCTTTGTTCTTGTCTTTTGCCTTACTCCCAAATCTTTCACCCCATTCCACTTTTATAGTGATTTTGATTTTGGTGCCACCCAAACCAAATCTAAATGGATTGTCTTGAACTCCATCTGGGATGGTGTTGTTTAGCTCTTTTGACTTTGTCACTGTTGTTTACTGTGGAAAGCAGTAAAATGTATTGTTTGTGTTTTGGGCCTTTACAACAACTTGTATTCTGTTGCACAAAGTTAAACTTGTGGTCTGCCCAAAAAAGAGGACCTTTCTGTACAGTACATCAGTGATGAGCTTGTGTTTATACAAAAATGGCAAGTCTCTTGCCATGATGGCCTGGCCCATAGCCCCATGGACGCGTACCTAGTCTCCACTTTCCTACATGATATTAAATATTCCTCGAGGTCAGTTCGGTCGGTTCGGTTTTACGGGATATTTTATTCACCCCTATTGTCCTACATGATATTAAATATTTGTCGATATATTGATATTATCGATATTTTTATGTATCCATAGGTTCGATATCTATATTTTTATCATATTAAAAAAAAACGACAAAATATGAAAATTATAGACAAAATGTCACCAATATATATAATATTAATATTTATCATTTTAAACTTATTTAGAAATAGAAAATATTTATTAGTTAGTTTAAATATTTTTACGATTTTTAAATTTTTTTAACTTTTATAAAAACTTTGAAACGTGATAATTAGAGTACTGATATAAAACTTTTGAATACTCTTACTATAGAGTACTGATTTTTTTTCTTTTCATTTTTAAAGTGGTTTTCATACCAACATGCTAAAAATAGTCTAAATTATAAATAAAAACTTTTGAAGTTTGCAATTATTTTAAAAAAAATCTCTACCATTTCAAAAGTTCTTCTATTAATCTTTCATAAACATTTCAAAAATATCATTTGAGCAAATATTTGTTAATATTGTGAATAGAAAATTGACGCAATAGAATTTGAAACGTGATAACTAATGTGAGAATTTGTATTGAGTAAGTTTGAAAAGAGAGGTTATCGCTTTTACAAGGGAGATTAAGACAAAATTAAATAGATAAAAGAATTCAACTCTTTTTAACAATGGAGAAATAAGACTTTTAGAGTAAAATTGAGAAGTTAATTGTCCTGTAGTTTTGCATCAACTTTCCATTTGAAATATTAATGAATAAGAGTATTTTTAAAAAGTTAATGAAATGTAAAAGGGTAGCATAGAAAATTTTCAAAATATTTTTTTAAACAAAAGGAAAAGTGTATAATTCTGAAATAGAATTATAAAATATTTGGAAAAATAGGAGATTGAACCTTCAACCTCGAAGAAAGAAATACATGCCAATTACATGAGCAGTTCATGTTGATTTCTTTTCAATTTTATATCTTTGGACTCTAATAGATCCAATTTAATCACAAAAATAACTAAATAGGTAAATTATATTAAAAGAAACATTCAAACTTAGGAGCGAAATATTTAAACTTATTTTTAAAAAGAAAAGATTTAAATCCTAGTTTAGTCTAAATTTTGAAGTTTGTTTGTTTTTACCCATGAACTTTAAAAAATGTTCGTATAGGCTTACTGTCAATACGTAGTTAATTTTAGATGTACGTATACACTTTCACTTCAATTGCTCTACTAAAAATTCGGTCCTTAACTAGTTGGTACTACCAAAATAGAATTTAAACCAAAATATAATAATCACATAAATAGAATTTTCTAACTCAAATATGTTTCCCCAATTTTGTAAAAAAATAGGAACTTAACCCGAATTAAAATGGATCCAGCGGACCAGGAAGATAAAAAAAATCGAATTTTTGTAAAAACCCCTCAATTGGATGTGCTGACTTCTGAGCAGAGTAGAGAAGGAAAATTGGGGAGTGTAAGACTAGTAGCAAGGTTCGCGATTTTCCCAGCTGCCAAACAGCGAACCATATCCACTGCGGAAGTGCAAATTATTGAATCATCTCCCCCATCGTAAATGGCTCTTCTACAACCCCATAAAACCCTTCAAATCACCAATTCTCTCTTCCCCATCTGTAATTTTAGCGCCACTCGGCCTTCCATTTCAATTCCTTTCTCCTCCTCCAAAACCCATCAACAAAATCCACTATTTTCTTCCACCATCACTCCCTTCTCGCTCTCAACCACTCCCAGAAAGTTTCTGTGCCAACCCCCCAAAGGAAAGTACATCCACGACGATTATCTTGTGGTACACTTGCGTTTTCTTCTCCTGGTTTTCATATTTGGTCTTGTTTTGTAGGTGGTTTGTTTGTTTTTTCGTTGCACCTAGCCAGTTTCTTTGGGTATTGTTTCAGTTTCATCAGTTTCGCTTGTGGGTTGTTTAAGTTTTTGAGATTTCTGTTTTGCTGTTGGGTTTGGCAGAAGAAGATGACGGCTGCTGAAGTGCAGGAGCTGGTGAAGGGGGAAAGAAATGTGCCGCTCATAATCGATTTCTATGCAACATGGTGTGGACCCTGCATTCTAATGGCCCAAGAACTTGAAATGGTATGCCTAATCAGCTGCCTAAATTCTTCATTTTCCAATGTGGTGCTAAAAGAATATGTATATTCTATTCTAACCCGTCAATTTAAGTTTTTGTAGTTTTTCTATATGATTTTGGTGAAGAACACATGCTTGATGCATAAAGAGGCATTGATTAAAAACTTGAAGTATAGCTTATATATGTGAAGCCTACTGTAGTCGGATTGGCTAATGGTTGTACCATTGTAATGTGAGCTATTCATATGCTTGGTTCTTTAATATAGTGGTCTCTTATGGTGGTCTAGCCTTGGCTTTGCGTAGCTTGCAAGAAGAAACACAATTAATTTCTTACTGCTGGAGGAAACAATCTGTGTAGGTAGTTGATAAATTGTTTCTCATAAGAGAAATTGTGTCTTTTGCTAGTATATTTACCCGTATCCTGCTGTATTACAGTCCATTGAGGGGGAATTCCAAGTCTATACGGCTTGTAGTGTTCAATCTTATGTGGAAAGCTAGTTTTTCTTTGGAATGGCAGGTGTAATTGATTACTAAGCTTGCTTGTTGGAGAATCAAATCATTGTTTGTAGTTTGAATTTGTCACAAAAACTTATGGCTTTAGCAGGATACTGATAGTGGAGTGTTGAACAATATTTTTGTGCTCGTAATCGCACATAAGGCTTGCGTTTTTATGTGTGCGTGTGTGTTTTTTTATTCGACAAAGAAACTGTGTAAGGACACAAGACCCATGCACCACAAGCAAGTTTCAAGTTTCACAGGTCACTAATTCTCTGTTACATCTCGGCTGCTCTCAGCTCTGTTTTATTTCATACAAGATAATAGCTATTGTATTATTAGTTTGCTTGAACAAAGCTGGATTTGTTTTTGTTTTTGATATATTTACTGGAGTAAAGTTGTGGCTTCCGTTTGCCATCTTTTACTCCAATTGAAGGAACACTGCAACTCTCTAGGTGATCTGAAAACATCCTGATGATGTTTTTGATGTAATGTTGGTGATATTTTACTCTTTCGAGATTGCAATTAGCCATTTACAACTTCTTCTTTGACTTTTAGTTTAGGTGGTTGATGTTTTTTAAATGGAAATAAATATACAGTTGCACTGTTTCTTTGTGCTGCGATTGCTCGGATGGTTAGGACCGAGATTTTACGATGATGCTTTTGATACCGATTTTCATTCATGACCTTTTTAGTTTTGCTATTCAAACTGTTGTGGTAAATAATCTCTTCTCTCCCTCCATCAAATTTAATAGTATTCAAATTTTGAATTGCCTCATGGATCTACTATGATGACTAGTCAATGTTTTGTTTTCTTAAAGTTTTGATGCTCGAGTTAATCGCTTGATGTTGATGGCATTATCTACTAATTGTGGAACGTAGATTAACATTTGTAGTTTGTTGATGAGGCTGTAACCATAACATGCTTTTACGACTCTTTCGTTATGGGAATCAGGGATACAATTGCTAATGTATAGCTCTTATCACAGCTTGCTGTTGAATACGAGAACAATGCGATGATCATCAAGGTCGATACAGATGATGAATATGAATTTTCACGCGACATGCAGGTAAAAACATATCAGGTCGGGGGAAAATATGTCTTTGTTTTTAGCCCTATCTGTAGAAAGATAAATCGCTTTGTTTCAGGTGAGAGGGCTGCCTACACTTTTCTTCATTAGCCCAGACCCGAGCAAAGAAGCTATCCGCACCGAGGGTCTCATTCCAATTCAAATGATGCGAGATATCATCGATAAAGAGATGTGAACTGCAAAGGAAGAAGCATCAGGCACACCTCTCATCAACACTTCTGGAAAAGGGGGGCTCGAAATCCATTCTAAGACCGCGTTCTTTCAAGCCTTTCGTGGAGTTTATTGGCCTCCCGTAAGTCATAGTTTAACCAATTTGTCAGGCAGACTAGAAATAGCAGGAAATCGTGATCAGAAGTCCGAATAGGATAGAAATTCTTGTAGTATTGAGCATTGTCTATTCTGTTTTGTAGGACCTAGGATCAGTTATAGAGTTCAACCCACAAAGACCTGGTACTTAAACCATTCGTCACGGGTTCGAATCTTCTCGCCTTCAATTTGTCAAAAATTAAAAGCGAGAGATCGACAATGGTTGGTTTGATAACAAAGTTGGTCAGTTCTCAAGTATGTGATGTTGTGATGGAACTATTAAGAGAGGAATCTAAGCTTTGAACTATATTGTTGAACAAGAGTCGATTAATTTAGATATGATTCCTTGCTCTCTTGCACTCCCAATGGCAAAAAGAAAGAAAAACAGTTTTCAATCTAAGGAAGAACAAAGGAAAAGCAAAGCAAAGATGAAGAAGAAGCTGGAGTACATGCAATGAGAATCAAGAACACAAACAATAATATAACAAGTAATAGAGAGTAAAATAAGGCAAATTTGCACGTGGTCCATCAAGTAAAATGGTTTATAAGGTATCATTTTGGATGCTTGTATTTCAAGTCTACTCTTTCTTTTGCTTTTTCATGCATGTCTAACTAACTATTTGCATTCTTAGAAAAAGTTTAAATACCTCTCCATCTCTGTATTTTTTAAATGTTCGTCTTTTACTTAAACTTTAAAAAAGTAATCATTTTTGTTCTTTCATTTTTTATTTTTACCTCATTTATGTTGCGTCAAAATTTTAACATCACTTCGTTTACTAATAATAAAATTTGTATTAAAAAGGGTTATATTAGGTATAAAAATTGTGTTTACATTTTGTAAATAGAAATCAAAATAGTCACATACGTTTAGAAAGTACATGAGCGAAAATGAACAAAATTTGAAAGTAAAGAGATCAAAATATTTTATTTTATTATTATTATTATTTTATAACTGAGAGTCAAAGTTTTACTCCTGTACCCAGCAGCATCCGAGCTCGCCTCAAGATCGGAACCTGAAAGATATCAAGAGTTTTTTTTATATTAAACTCACAAGAAGTTTCGAACTTGAGGTCTCTAAACTAGTATAACTAAGAGACCCGAAACTACACGCCAAAATAATATTGAAAAAATAATAAAATTTTAACTTCGACGAATATAATAAAGTGAATCTATTTTACTGTCAATTAATATATATCATAAAAATAATATTACAGAAAAGGGGCGTAGGGAAGAAGCTCGAAATTTCAAATATTTTCTCTCTATTTTACCTTCAAAATTTTCAAAATTGAAAGATCTATGCATAAGAAAAAGTTAAAAAGTAAAATTTTACCATTTCATAATCAAATTTACGAGCCCGTCCCTATACGTTACTTCAAGGTTAAGAAAGAATACGTAATGAGTTAATTAACTAAAAGGAATTTTCGAGAATTAGAAAGAATACCTAAGAAGTTAATTAAAAGGAATTTTCGAAAATTAGTTGAAAAGACTAAATTTGCAACCGACATATAATAATGTGTTAGGGCATTGTGGGAATTTAAATTCCAGCTGGGCATCTTATATAATATTTTAGTGTGGGTCAATATGATTCCAATAATAACACCAAAATAAACTCATAAGCAGACTCTTGGATTTTTTTTTTCCTATGAAGATGTCACTTGAAAAAAAGTTTAAAAACATAAGGTAGATTTCCTTTTACATTAGGTATTAACCAATCAACATCTATAATAATATAAATTCGACAACTTTTGAAAAATAAAAAATATTGTAAAAAAATTGATAAATGATAAGAACTTAATTATTTTTTCTCGCTTTTAACGTTACCCATCAAACCATTAAGTTCACCGAATCAAAATGGCATAAAAGTACAAAAATAGAGGATAAATAATCTTATATAAGAGGTAACATAGAAATTCTATGGTTTTTCTCGTACATTACGTGGAGTTGTAAATCCGATTTCATTAACATAGATAACGATGAGGCACCTAGAAATTCTATACTTCTTCATATATAATACATACATACATAAATTTTTATATATAACACATAAAGAAAAGGAAGAAAACAAAGACTTGTATTCTATTCTTCCTTTGGTGGGGGGCAAAAAAAGAAGCAAAAAAAAAAGGGCTCTCACTCTGAGGTTGAAAGCCTACAAAAATGAGAAGAAGCCACTTCCACACTCAATCCCAATCCCAATTCTGACTTCTTTTCTTCTCAATTCACCATCTCAAATCAAGCTCCTTCAATGGCTTCCCTTCCCCATCTTCTTCTTCTTCTTCTTCTTCTTCTTTTCTTTCTCTCTGCAGTTTCTTCCTCCATAGCCACTCTGCAAAACCACCTCCCCAAGGTAAATAACCAAATTCTCCCACCTTAGGCTTTAAAATCATAAAAAATACCCACTTTCCCCCCAAAAGAAACACAACCCAGATGGTTTTTGGGGAAAATATTTATGGTTTTGATGACAAAATTTGATCTAAAACAAAGCAAAAATTTGATCTTTGATCTTTGATCTTCATGGACAGCATTATGTTGTTTACATGGGAAGTGGGGGAAGCAACAATGGAGGAGAAGATGACCAAACAGCTGCTGAATTGGATTACCTGCAACTGTTATCCACTCTAATTCCAAGGTTAATTTTTCTAATTTTCTTCAAAATATCACTTATTTTCATTGGAATTGAAATGGGTTTTGGGTAATTTCTTGTTTTGTTTTAAGAAAAAATAGGAAAGAGAAAGAGGAAAGATCAAGGGAAGTGGTCCACCAATACCACCATGCTTTCAGAGGCTTTTCTGCTATGCTCACTGAGGAAGAAGCTTCTTCTCTCTCTGGTAATTAATTAAATTTGCTTTCTTTTTGTTTAAACACTTTGCGTTATCTTTGTGATTTGGTAACTTTAATGAAGACAAAAAATGATTGCTTGCCAGTGGGGACTAAGTTAGATAGCTGTCTTTGGTTGACATTACATTGTCAATTACAAGACAATGAAAAAATTGGAAGTAGTTAACTTAGGCCACCTTTTTTTTCTTTCTAATTTAATTGCTTTTCTACTCAAGGTTTCAAATGTCGATGTCGAGGTCTCAATTTTATGGAAATGTCGATAGAAATATCAATAAAATGTCGATGTAGATGGATATTTCTAGAAAAGTTATAAAAATAAAAAGTTAAAAAAATATTTAAATTACTATTTCTAAACAAGTTAAAAATGATTAATATTAATATTACGTGTATATTAGTGAAATTTTGTTTATATTTTTATATTTTGTCGATTTTTTTGTTATATTATGAAAATGTCGATTTACCCCTCAAGTCGACGATGTCAAACCCATGGATACATGAACATGTCGATGGACATACCGACGTGTCGACGGATATTTAAAACCATGCTTCTACTTAAAAATAGGTTAAACTATGAACCTTCACGATCATGTCTGTTAAGTTCTTGTACTATAAAATGCTTTCGGTAGATGATCTCTAAGCTTGTGAGATTGCCCCTATTTAGTCCAACACTTTAAAAGGTTATTAAAGTCTACATATGTATTGTTTTCTACTTATTGTTAGCCGATAGAGTTAACGCAAGATTTTATTAGACACAACTTTAAAAATTTAGGGACAGTATTAGAAAATTTTAAAGTTCACTTTTATTTTGGTCGAAAAAATATGTTTTAACTAGTTAAATCTATACCATTTTTTTGGTCTAATATTAAATTGAAACTAAATTTAAATTTATATATCCTCCTCCAATATGTAATCTTGTTTTCCTCCCATTTCATTTCAATAATTGATCACTTGTTGAGTAGTCATTTTATGTCAAAAATTAACAGTTGGGCATCTGCCACGTCATAGAGAGGAATAATATATAGATATTTTTTGAAAGAATATTTATATTGTTAATTTAATATTACCAAACTTGGCTATTTTTCAGGGCTTTTCCCACATGGTCCAACAAATAATAACCTTTTTACCATTGTTTTTATTTTTTATTTTTTATTTTCCATGTGTGTGGTATATGATTAATATTAATTATAAGGTCAATTGAAAGACACAAATTACCTTAATTATAAAGAAAAAAATTAATGTGGAAAAGTACAATCACATGCAGCACATGGTATCATGATATAATACACACACATACATGCATTTGGTTTCTACCAATAAATGAGTAAATTTTACTAGATCTCCAAAATTATCTAAATTGCCCTATAGTTAAAATATAATAAATCAGCAAATTTACCGTAGTCTGGTAGGTTAAACTTTTTGGTTTAGTAATGATTTTGTATAGTATTAGGAATAAAATGTTCTAGATTAATACCATAAGCTACACCATTTAAATTTTTCTGTATAAGCGTGATTCAACATCTTTGGTAAAGAGGGAAAAAAAATATTTTAGAACCCATTTAATACCGATACTGTTTCTTATTTCTTACTTTTTAAATAAAGACAGAACTGCATTAAAAACGAGAATATTATCAAATCGACCCTTCATTTATTCTTCTTTTTCATGTATTCTATTAAGAAAGAGATTGGTTTCTTTCTTTATTTATTTTTTTTCCTTATGGTTAGGAATTTTCTCCTTTGGAAGAATAAAAAAATAAATAAAAATAAGTAACAAGGACGAGAGAATTTGATTCCTTTAGAAAAGGAGATTGGTTCCCAAGAATTTATGAAGGAATCCCTCTTTATAACTTGATTTAATATTCATCAATAAATATACATATCTTCTTGATAAATTATTACACAGGATGAAGATTTGAACTAATTACCTTTCATTTGAGATAAATATATCTTAATCACTCGAATTATGTTCAGATTGGTTATTGCATAACATTTAAAAAGAAAAATGATATTAATAAATTTTTAAGGGACGTACATATTTGAGACTTAGTTTAGGATCCTTGTAGCGTAGAACCTATGAAGAAAAACAATATATTTGATTGAAAGATTTTTTTATTATGTTTTAAGAGTTGTCGACCAAAAAATAAAATCTTGAAAAAATATTTACGGTTAAATTTTTTTAATTAAAAGATAATCTAAAAAAATTTCTCAAACTCTTCTTATTTTTTTGACAAAGAAATCTCTCGAACTTTATCTTCGTTGTTCCAATGAATGCATAAGTTGTTCCATAAAAACAGTGCAACAAACAAAATTAGTCTATTCAAAATTTCCCGCATTCTATTATTTTTGTGAAAGAAAAAAATATACTTTTTTATGAATGACAATCTTTACCATTAAAAAAGAATGAAAATAGTATTGAAAATTATTTTTAATACAACAATATATAGAAGTGGGGATTTTAATTGAAATATATACATTAGCCAATTAAGTTTTTAAAATTAGTAATAATCTTAGAATTATTTTTACAATTGTAATATAAATATATTACTAATTATATGATTAAATAACAAAAGGAAAAAAAAAACACAAGCTTCACCGATATCGAAGGTTTCAGTTCATAATTTCTTAATCATATATTAGTGTCAATTACTTAACTAAATTATTGTTGGCATATAATTTAAACATTTATTACATTAAATTGTTACAATGTTTGATTATGACAAAATTATCTAATTAGAAAGATAAATATTTGGAAAAAATGTGGAGGAAACAACAGGTATTGATGGAATCGTGTCGGTGTTCCCTGATCCGACGCTTCAGCTCCACACTACACGTTCTTGGGATTTCCTGGACTCCATCGCCGGCCTCCGCCCGCCGCCGCATTCTTACCCCAGTTCATCGGATGTCATCGTCGGCGTCATCGACACCGGTAATTTCCGCCATTGTTTTTTCTCTCTCTTTTACGTTCCAATACGAATCATGGGTTCTCGAATCTTCATCATATTCATCGCATAAAGTTAGAGAAAATGTTATTTCTGACTGTGGGGTCTCGAAATAGACAATGGAAGAATAGTTTTTGGTTTCTGAAAATTGGGGAATAGGTTGGCTCTGTAAGAAATTTGAAATATGTATATGGTGTGGATTAGGGATTTGGCCAGAGTCTCGATCTTTCAGCGATGAGGGGCTTGGAGAAATTCCTTCTAAATGGAAAGGGATTTGCATGGAGGCATCTGATTTCAAGAAGTCCAATTGCAACAGGTCATACTTTTGCATAAAATATTTTTGCCAACACAGCTTTTTCTCATTCATGTGTCTATTTAGTTCCTACACTTTAAAGATTTTCATTTCTATATAGTCTCTGTTGTTAGCATCAAAAGAATGTTGGCTGATTTGGTACTGGATATGTATGAGAAAGAAGTGGAGTAGCTTCATAAAATTAAGTGGCATGAGTCGGGACAGGCAGATACACTACTACTTGTGCTACTTCATTTTATCTAGTTGACCTCTTTCTTGCTGTCACCAATTTACGTTGTGTCAAATCGACCAATATTTATCCAATATACATGTCACGTCATCATTAGTTGATGGTAATAATGGATTACATGGAATCACAATTTAAAGCTTTAAATGCATAATTAGAACATTTTAAATTTACTTCCATCATCTTAGAGAAAATGTAGTGAGAACGCTCCTGATAGGACTAAAAGCTTGTATTTGTAGGAAGTTGATCGGGGCAAGATACTACAATGCTATAGAGCCCAATGGGAATGATAGCCGTGTGGGTGTGCCAAAGGGCACACCGAGAGACTCGCTTGGCCACGGGACACACACTTCGTCGATTGCAGCGGGAGCAAGAGTCCTAGACACAAGTTACTTTGGCTTAGCAAGAGGGACGGCTAGGGGTGGTGGCGCTCCTTCCACAAGGATTGCAAGCTATAAAGTTTGCTCTGGTGTTGGCTGCTCTGGTGCTGCAATTCTCAAAGCCATAGATGATGCAGTCAAAGATGGAGTTGATATCATTTCGATCTCGATTGGGATCGGTTCCCCATTGTTTCAGTCGGATTATTTGAATGACCCAATTGCCATTGGAGCATTCCATGCCCACCAAATGGGAGTTTTGGTTGTCTGCTCTGCTGGAAATGATGGCCCTGATCCTAACACTGTGGGTAATGTTGCTCCTTGGATTCTCACTGTTGCTGCTTCCAATATTGACAGGGATTTTCAGTCCACTGTGGTTCTTGGCAATGGCAAGACTTTTCAAGTAAGATATCTTTTTAATGGTTTTTAAATTTGGTCTAATGATTATAAAGGGGGGAACGCTAGTTCTTCGAAAGAAAATACAACCAAAATGTATGTTCGATATCTATATATACACATATATAGAAGATTAGGAAGATTTTTTTCGAAATTCATATATCTGTTTTACACTATTTTCCAGGGGACTGCAATAAATCTCTCAAATCTTACTAGCTCAAAGACTTATCCTCTTGTATTTGGAAAGGATGCTGCTGCTAAATTCACGCCCATATCAGAAGCAAGGTTCATGATGTTTTAATCACTTTTGAGTTTTTACTATAAATTTTCGAACTTAAATAGTGTTTGAAAACAGTTTTATGCTTCTTCAACGTTTAAAATGTTGTTTCTCCTGTTTCCTTTTAGTTTGTTTTCACAAATGACCTATTTTTTAGAACACTGAAGTTTTTCTTTACGAACTTGTAAATGGGGGTTTATTAAATTCATGATTTGATTACTTTAAGGCTTAAGCTATACAGTCACCCATAACCGCTCTAGAAAACTGTTTTGAAATCAAAAGCATATATCTGTTTTTAAAATTAGCACCCAAAAAGCACTTAACTTTTTTTTTCTGTTCTCAAAATTGATTATACTAATGGCAATGGTCACAAATTCATGCCATTGCCTTAGCTAATGATTTTTCTTCAATACATTGATTGCAGGAATTGTTATCCAGGATCGCTAGATCGAGCCAAAGTTGCAGGCAAGATCGTCGTTTGTGCCTCAGAAGACGTCACTACTTCAAGGACAATAAAGGAACTGGTTGTGCAAGATGCCAAAGCTATAGGGTTAATATTGATCAATGAAGCATCTAAAACTGTGCCAGTGGATTCAAACATTTTCCCATTAACACAAGTTGGGAATTCAGAAGGTCTTCAGATTCTTGAGTACATTAACTCCACCAAGTAAGCATCACATGTTTGAACCTTCATTCTCATATATTCTTTTGTTCTTCTTTCATTATTTGAAACATTTCAGGAACCCAACAGCTACAATTCTCAGAACAGTGGAAGTTCCGAGATTCAAACCCGCTCCATTAGTGGCTTATTTCTCATCCAGGGGGCCATCGTCGCTTACTGAAAACATTCTCAAGGTTGATCTCCTTCTGAAACATTTTCAAAGTTAATACTGTCAGTAAATAATGCTAATACTTCTGTACATGAAGTAAACGATGGACATTCAATTTACCATGCAGCCCGATATCACTGCTCCTGGAGTCTCCATTTTAGCAGCTATAGTTCCAAAGAGTGAAGCAGATAGCGGTCTGATCGGTAAGAAGTCTTCCGATTATGCAATGAGATCCGGGACATCAATGGCATGCCCACATGTAGCAGGCGCTGCTGCATTTATCAAATTGATCCATCATGACTGGAGTTCTTCCATGATCAAATCCGCACTCATGACAACAGGTTGCTTTCTAAATCCCGAGTTCTATATACATTTCTGTAAACTACCGAGCCTTGATTAGACACCCCCATATTTTTTGCGTTTCATCATGACAAAAGATGCTTGGAAAAACGGGGGTTGATTCTCTTTTCTTGATGTATATGTCCATTTACAGCAACTCTATATGATAATCAAAGGAAGTTCATGAGAAACAGCACAAACAACCCATCAAATCCACATGAGATGGGAGCTGGAGAAATAAGCCCCATAAAAGCTCTTAATCCCGGATTAGTATTCGAATCTACAACCGAAGATTATCTCCGTTTCCTCTGCTATTTCGGGTATTCAAACAAGATCATAAGATCGATGTCGAAACAAAACTTCACCTGCCCGAAAACTTCCAATGAAGATCTCATCTCAAGTGTCAATTATCCATCCATCTCCATCAGTAAACTAGATAGAAGGCAAGCTCCCAAAGTAATAGAAAGGACCGTGACAAATGTAGGAGCCGCAAACACCACTTACATTGCCAAGGTTCATTCTTCTGAGGGTTTAATAGTGAAAGTGATCCCAAGTAAGATTGTTTTCTCTGAGAATGTAAAGAAAGTGACTTTCAAAGTCTTGTTTTTCGGCAAGGAGGCTCGCAGCGGCTACAACTTCGGGACGATAACATGGCGGGATGATGTACATTCTGTCCGCACCGTATTTGCTGTAAATGTAGAATGACATGATAGGATTATATATATATAATTTTCTTCCCTCCCACTAGAAATAACAAGGAAGAAATGTGAGTATAGAGTTGTATAACATTTTGTTTTAACGCCCATTTGTATGGTTTCTGTTCTTTGGTTTGTAACATCTACGATGGAAAGGAAAAAAGTTCTCTCAATTATGTTCAATAAAACATGGAATTCATTTTCATTGAGATTGCATTCTTATGGGTTTATTTATTTGTTATGGAATACTAGTTTTATCTTAGGAAATCGTAAAGCTTTTAATATAGTAATGAGAGATGAGAAATATATCTTCCAGTAATTTAATTACATCATTTTAATGTTAATCGTTTTTAATATAATAATGAGAGACGAGAAATATATCTTTCAGTAATTTAACTACATTAGTCCTTCAATGTCGAAGTATTTTAGAAATCATTTAGAATTATTTTATAAATTTTAAATATTAAAAATATTTATTTTGAAACTTTACGTATGAAATAGTTAAAATGTATTTTGGATTTTTATTTTTTTTAAATATAATTGAAAGCAGTCGTAAAAGTTATAAGAAATTGTAAATATAATTTTGTATCTGGTATTTAAATATTTTCGAAATATCGTCTTTTCACGTTAAATTTGCAGAGGGCAATTTCTTATAGAACGCAGCAATGGCCGTCGAGTTAGCTCCGGTATCGAAATTTCTATAACACAGGTTTTCGATTCTGGTTCTGATTTTCTTCCTTGATTCCGTAGCATGATTGTTTCTCTAGGGTTTAACAAGATTTTCAAGTATCGAACTTCGATCGCGCCTTTTTGTCACTGTCCCAGCGGAATCTTTGAGTTTTTATTTTGTAGTCCAGGGACCTGCTGCATTTTGAATAACACGAGAGTTTTCAGCCATGGATCAAAGCAGACAACGATTAGAAACTATGGGTTGGAGCCAAAATCCCAGTTTTCATTCTTCCGAAATATGGGTTCTGTGCAAAAGACCGCTATGTTCCTCGAGAAATGGAACTCTGGCTGTAATGGCGTCAATAGGTCTGCGTCTGTTGCGGGGTATCGTTGGATACATTCAGATAAATCTGTCGAGCCATTAGATAAAAGTGGGGCGAAATCTGTCATTACATCTGCAGATGGAAGTAGTAACGAGGAGAAGAAGAAGACGAGGAAAAAGCTGAAGGGTAAAAGAGCAGTAGTAAAGTGGCTTAAGTTCTTCAGGTGGAAGAAGAAGAAAGAGTATGAGAGAATGACAGCAGAAGAAAAAATTCTGTACAAACTGAATAAGGTATTTCTTTCATTTATCCTCTCTTGATTAGTACTCGGCTTAACGTCTGTAAGGTGTTTGTTAAAATGCTTAAGTGGGACCGTACACAATTTTCATGAGAAATATCATCATTTTCTGATAATTTTCTTGGGTCCATGGAGATTTAATTCAGCCAACTCCTGTAAATACTAATTCAGCCAAAGCTTCTAAAAGATTTTTTTTGCTTGTGTTGGGATATGGTTAAAGCTTTGACCACTTGATCTTTGGGCTAAGTTGCCAAATATGGTTAAATGGTTGTATTGGATGAACTTGAGCTGGAAAATTAGCTTTCTTAATGGAAGTGTCTTTTGCTGATCAGATGGTGCTTTGGATGTTCTAAGAAAAATTATTGGTTAGCTGAGAAATCCTCTCTGCTTATTAACTTTTGGCTTAAGTTTTATAATAGTTTGATATTAAATGTTACAGGAGGTTGAAAACTTGGCACATCTGATTCTGAATGCCCCTTTTTGGGTCCAATTGCAACCCAGCTTCATAGAAATCTCTGGACTCTGTTGTATAGTTTTTGTTCTTGGAGAACTTTATTTACTTGATCAACTTTAAAGAAGATAGTTTTTGCAGAATGCTAGTCCACTTATCACCATTTCTTTAAAATGGAACTTCGAAAGTTTGTTTCTTCTTTTCTGGACTAATTTACGGCTTCTCTATAGGCACGTAAGAAAGAGAAACAGATTGTTGAAGCTCTGGAGAAAATCGAGCCTGCTGACTCATCAGAAGCAACTCATGATCCAGAGATATTGACACCGGAGGAACATTTCTACTTTCTGAAGATGGGTCTCAAGGGAAAGAACTACGTACCGGTTGGAAGACGGGGAATATACCAGGGTGTAATTCTGAATATGCATCTTCACTGGAAGAAGCATCAGACTGTGAAGGTGATTGTAAAGACATTTTCACCGGATGAAGTCAAAGAGATTGCTGCCGAGATAGCAAGATTGTCCGGAGGGATGGTGCTTGACATTCATGAAGAGAATACCATAATTATGTATAGGGGGAAGAACTATTCGCAGCCACCAACGGAGATAATGTCGCCGAGGGTCTCTCTCTCTCGGAAGAAGGTTCGTATGCGTGTTGTTATCTTCTTTTTGTTCTTCTAAAGGAGAGGTTGGAGGAGCATTAAACGGTTCGACCCTGAAAACCACAAGTTTTTGGTTATAGTCTGCAAGTAAATTGTTTAATGTTTGTGCTCATTTCATCTCATCCTCCTCTGTTTGTTCCCTTTCGGATGTGCAGGCTTTGGATAAATCTAAATACAGGGACGGCCTTCGAGCAGTAAGACGACATATTCCAAAACTTGAACAAGACCTCAGGTTGTTACAATCACAGGCTAAACTGAACTGCAGGAGCAATGGTGATTCAGTTGAACATGTGCAAGAAACCGTCGCGATTAATACCAAGGATGCTGCAAGAATTAGCGAACACTGGTCTGATGATTCTTCTCAGATGGATACAGGAATGAGTTCAGACTCAGAGGACTTATCGGATATGTTTGAGACCGAATCCGATACGGAAGCTGATGAGAAGATGGAACAGCCTCTATACTTGAAGGAGTTCGAAAAATTTGCAGCAGAAACAGAAGGTGAAACCGAAGATCTTCATGATCAACTTAGACAGATATCTATGGATACCAAACAAGCCAAAATGTTGGAGAAAGATGTCGATTCACCCGAATTTGACGAGGTCGATCGATTGTTCTTGCGGTCTGCATCACTTTTAAAGAAGAGAAGAAGATAAATGTAGGGTGGGATTCGAGCTCACGATCTTTTTTGGTTGGAGATAAGCTCTTTAACCGGTTGAGCTAAGCTCAGGTTGGGGATAATTAATGGTGTTTGTTGTATTCCCAACCTATTTCGTGAGTACATTCTAACAATTTTATCAAAAACTTAATAAATGATGAAATCAAATACCTTTTCAAGATTAAATTAGAACAATTATTCATAAATTAACTCATGAATCAAGTTACGAAGATGATTAAATTAAATCATAAAAATATTCAAGACTAGCTACAAAATTAAGCTGAGTAAAAAGCTTAGCATTAAAATACAATTTTAATAATGAGTATCCACATTATAGTCTAGTCGATCTCATAAATTAAATGGAAAAAAATAGAAAGTTAACAAATTGAGAGCATTAATTTCACCTTTATTCAAATCTAAGGTTTGATCTAGTAAATTTAAAATTAAAGTTGACTTGAGAACCCAAACAAAATATTAAATTAAAAATGAAAAGTTCCATCCTAATTATATATGCGGGAAACTATGAAGTCAACGAGGTAGATGATATTTGTCCACTATTAATTTTAAAATGTTGTCATTTTTTTTCATTGAATAAAAAATCAACTTAAACATAGCTCAATCATTAATATACTAATACATTCTTTTAAAGGTCGCATGTTTAAATCTATATCGTATTTGAACATAAATTTCTATTTGATCCATAAATTTTAAAAACTGAGTTTGATCTTTTTAACTTTAAAAAATGGATCTAAAAGATGTGGGATTTTCTGGAAGTTATGGAAGATCTGAGCTCTTGTGATAATAAAGCATTTGAAGTCGGTGAGGAGAAAAATAATGAATTAGCTTCAACAACCCTCAGTCATCTTGAGTTCTACATTGATTGGGGCGACGATTATCAGTTGATTCGATGATCACTGTTTCAAATATTTAAAATAAATACATAAGTAAACGCCACATAGTACCTAAAATTTCTACATAAGTCTTCTCGTTAGTGACTCCAATGAAAATTTGAATCTAATATTTTTCAGAATCATTTTAAAAAAGATCAAGGACTAAATTGTCAATTTTTTAAACGTAAAAAGATGAAATATAAAATTATACTTAAACTCAGCAGTGACGAAATTGTATTTTACCCTAAATATTATTGCTGAAAAATGGTAATAAAAATAGGATGGTTTAGGAGAATAGTTTATTAGATGGTTAAAAAAAGGCCAAAGCGAAGCCAGTTATTTATTATTTATTTATTTAATTTAATTTTGTCGCGCGGAGGCCGCCGCGCCTTAACAAGCCTGTCCCCTTTGGCCCATCAATTTCCCACCAAATTCACTCCTTCCTCCGTTACTCGCTTTTTATCTCCATTTTCAAAACTCCTCTCTCTCATATGTCCTCTGCTCATCCTCCCGCCTCCGCCTCCGCCGCCGGCGTCGGCCTCGGCTACGGCATCGCCATCGCTGTCAGC
>NW_019104491.1:1101741-1152970 GCF_001995035.1 Momordica charantia
TAAAATATCTCTCTTTTTTGCTTCTCAGAATCACAGCTCACTCTCTAGTTTTGGAAGGGTGTGTTTGGGCATGACTTTAAAATTAATTTGGAAGAGTAAATGTGTTTTCTTTTTTTAGCCCAGAGTATTTAATGATATATCAAAATTATTTTTAAATAATCAAATTTTTAAAAAGCSACTTTAAAGTTGATTTTTCAAAAAAGTGATTCTAAAGATATGGACAAGGAATCGACAATTTAATATTTGTAAATCACTTTTTTCAAAATATATATAACCAAAATATACAAGTATTTCAATTAAAACTATTTTTTAATATTAAAAAAAGTGTTTGAATTAAAAGATATATTAAATTCATCCTTAAAAGAGATAAACTGGACTATGAATTAATATGGTTTATTGTGGCTAATATTAACCGGATGTTTTTTATTAATAAGGTTAATAATAAAAGTTATTTTAAAAATATTGTATTTTAATTAAAAATGTTTAAAATATGGTATGTTTTGAAATTTTTTTTAAAAATATAGTAGTTTTAAAAAAGTGAAGGGAAGAGACGACCACCCGACCATGCAACGTGGCGCCACACTGGACGCCACGTAAATTTGTTTTAAATTTAGGAGGTGGTCGTCTGACCATGTGGGATGGTGGTCGGTTCATTTTTTGAAAAAAAAACAATTTGTTATATTATATATTATTTAGTAGTTTAAATGTAAAAAACTGCTCTGGTATAGTAGGTGTACTATTACCCTAATAACACGACTTGGGATGGAAGAAATATTAGGGTAGTAGTACCTCCACTACACCACTAAGCAGTTTTTAACATTAAAAATACTAAATAATATATAATATAACAATTTTTTTTTTCCAAAAATGAACCGACTAGATGGTCATCTCTTGAAGAGACGACCACTCTTCAAGAGACGACCAACCTTCTATTTTTTAAAAGTACAATATTTTTAAAATAAATTTCAAAATCTACAATATTTTTAATATTTTTAATTAAACAACTATACTTTTAAAATAAGTTTCATTTAGAACAATATTAAAAAAAACCAATATTAACCACCAAAACAAATAGTTTGAATTTTTTTTTTATCCTTTTCTTTTTTTGGATCGGTATTTTTCCTGAAAATGGCGTGTTCTACATGAATTTATATTATGTATTAATTTGATAATGAGACAATAGACATCATTTGTCATTTTCCATTTCTTTTTTTAGAAGCTTTTTTTTTCATGAAGTCTTTTTTTAGAAGCATTTACTTTAAGGGACCATGCAATCTTTATTTTTTTTTCCCAAATTTTGATATAAAAAACAACAAACATGCAACTCACAATGTTTATGAATTTTTATTTTTTTTTATTCAACGAACATGTGATTGTAATCAATCCCTTATAGAGTCTTCAAATTAAAGATTATAATATAACTTTGCTCTTAAAAATTAATTTTATAATCTCATTTCTTAGGCTGAAAAATCTTTATTTTAGCCTTCTTCTAAGTTATTCTAAGTTCTAACCAAAAATGTCATTGTTCAGTTTTATTTTATCATGCTAAAAAAATTTCTTTCCCATTTCCTGACTCAATTTTAAATTACTTAAATTTTTAATAAAAATATTTCCCCAAATAAAGACTGAATTTAAAATCTATTAAAATTTAAAGTACTAATTGTTCTTTTTGAAAATATTAAAGTACTAACAGTAACAGTACATGCATTTCGCATTGCGCTGCCTTTATTCACCGGAAACTTGAGAACGTCCGACGTACACGACGGAGGGATCGAAAGACTCACCGCTAAACGCCGCTAATGCTGCTTGATGAACCGAGAAATTCCGGCGAAGAGGGCGTCCGATTCGGCGGCTGTTTCTGGATCCGATTTCAGAGCAATCTTGTTCAGATAGAAGCTATGTCCCATTCCTTTACTGAACAGAATCTCTACTTCTTTATTCGCCGCCTTCATCGCTTCGTAATATTCCATTTCGGTGTCGATAATCAGGTCCTTCTCCGAGATGCAGAGGAGAAACGGCGGCAGATTCAGGCTCTCCAGCGGCGGCGCGGCGGCTCCCATCGGACACGTAATCGGATGATCCTTCGAACTCCCGATCGGTAGTGACAGACTCAGAAATTTGTCTACCATATCCAGCGTCAAGAACGGCGACTGCGGATTCTCCATCTCCGATTTGCTTCGTTCGGCTCGGACGAAACCAGGATGAATCGGAATTCCTCCGGCGAGTCTCAGCGGAGCGAGATCGGAACTTCCGGCTAAGGCAGCGACCGAGTGGACGAGATTTCCGCCAGAGCTATCTCCGATTAGGAAAACGCGATCGAAATCCGCACGTTCGGCAATCCAAGGCTCGTGCGAGTCACCGAGAGCCACCGATTGCAGCCACCGGAGAGCGGAGAAGCCGTCGTCAACCGCCGCCGGAAGACGGTGCTCCGGCGCTCGGCGGAGGTAAACAGAGACACAAATTGCTTCGGCGGATCTTACAAGGTTGGTGTATGTATGATAATACATAAACCAATCCGCTTCGCTGATACAAAATCCACCACCGTGAAAATGAACCACAACCGGCAGCTTCTTATCGTCGGCGATTTTCACCTCCGGCAGATAAATCCGAACGCGAAGGCCAGATTCCCGATCAATCACCACGTCACGAGTAGCGACGCCGTCAACGAATTCCTCATGAGGCGGCACAGAGTCGGCCATGAACTTGACCTCCGGCGGTCCGGTCCAGGTCCGGTCGACGGAGCCGTCGTCGTAGACTCTGAGCCAACCGGAGACGTCGTGGATTAGGCTCTTCTTCCCTTGCGTCATCGGAATTTGTGTGTGTACAGAAACAGAGTTCGTGATTCTGAAGAAGAAGAAGACGAAATCGAAAAACTAGAAATCGCTGAGGAGGATGGAGAGAAGATGATGCGAATTGCGTTGTTTATATAACCGATTGGAAAAAGAAAGAGGAAATTACTGACGCAATTTCAGGTAAGTTCGCCGGAAAATCACTCTGCAAAATCCCTTTTGTCGTCTTCGTCACTTGCACTCTTCTTACGTAGAATACTAATTGCCAACGAACTACAATTTGCAATTCCCAAATTTCCTATCATCGACAAAACTATCGTCGCCGTTAAATTTATGGGATTTCACCGCTAAATTTTGAGGGAAAAAAATATATAAAAAGCACACTAAAGTTTGAGAGAAAAAAAAAAAAAATATATATATATATATATATATATATAAAGCAGATCGAATTTACATTCTCCAAGCTAGTCACATGGCTTAAAATGACAAAATTTCTCTATGAATTTAGGAATCTACATTTATATATATATATGGAGAAGATGTTTGGTGGCTTGAAATTTGTTCTTATTTCTCTTGAACATGCAAGTTGTTTAATTAACCAAATGTGTCCTTTTTTATGGTTTATATATCATTTGAGATATTTATTTTTCTTCTTGAATTAGTACAACATGTGGGGGATGAGGGTTGAACTCACAACCCTTTTTTACCACCGAGCTATACTTGTTTTGACAAAAATAACAATTTTTAAAATAAATCGTGATAGTGTTGATTTATATTAATTGAATACCGATTGACTATGTTAAAGTGGAGCATAGCTCAACAGTAATTGACATGTTCGTATTGTTACAAAATATTTTTAAAATTTAAATAATTAAATTAAAAAATTAGTATAAGAGGAGAGATTAAACGTTCGACCTCTTATTATTACCAAATTTTATTGGGTAAAATAATTTTTAAACCTACTTTTAAGAAGTACAATAATGTAGCTTACAGCATAATGGTTAAACAACGTGCATTGATTGGTGTCAAATTGAACATAACTCATTAAGGCACCTATCTTTGACCAAGAGGTCATGAGTTCAAACCCCATAGACCATTTATGAAAATAAACTAAGAGAAAAGAAAAATATAGTTTTTCTCAAAAAAAAATTAATAATAATAATAAATAAAGCAGAAAAACATTTTTAGATCCGCTACTTTAAAAAAGTAAAAAGTTTTAAAAGAATCTAAATCACGCTTTTTACCCCAAAAAAAAATTATATTTAAGCTTTAATTAAACGAATTGCAACTAAAAGAATTTTAGTAAATTATTCCTTTTGAGATAATTAAATTACTAATTAATAAGAGACTTATTGAAAGTTACATTTGAACTAATCTTGAAAAGTTCAGTATTTTAAATTTTGAACTTATCCTTTATTTTTCATGTCTTGTTCTAACCCTTTAATTTTTTTTTATTTCGGTTTGGTTTGGGTAGGTTTAAAAATTAGATTAACAAAAAAAAAACCAACTAAATCGAAATAATTACAAGACAACAAACAAGAAGGATCTAACATGAGTTTTAGAAAATATTTTAGCCAATTAAAATTATTAAAAAAAATTCATCATTATAATAAAAAATATTTTAAAATTTTAGTCTAATCAAAATGATCATTTTTCGAAAATATAATACCAAAACGAAAATTTTGAAAATATATAGAATAAATCGAACCAAATTCGAAATTATGGAAACTAAAATAAACATTTTGAAAGCTGAGGGATCTAAATGAACAAAAACTAAAAATATTGAGATAGAAATGACACTTTAACCAAATAATAATTAAAAATATAGTCAAATTTGTTTGAAAATAATAATTTGTTTTTGTTTTTGTACACATTTACCTAATGGGTTTGACTTAAATATAGCACTAAAATATTTACTTGTGCTTTAATTTTTTAAAAAATTTTATAACGAGATATAAAAAAGTTCTAGAGAAAAATTCACAATTATTATTATAATTAAAAAACGTTTTAATATGGTATTTTTCATACAATTAAATCAAGTAAAATTCAGAGAAATTATTATATAAAAAAAATTCCTTTATAAAGAAACTATTTGTTTTATTTAATAAAATATTCAATTTGCGAGTGATCTTTTCTCAACTACCATAATTTTCTACCAAACTTCATTTTTTTACTGTTTCTATAAATTCTTTCTAGAAGGAAAAAAAAGGACAAGAAAGACAAATTGGGGACAGGTATGACCTTAATTTCTGGTAGATCACTAGGAAACCCTTTGGAAATTGTTCAGAAATTTACAAATAAAGGGGTCAATTGTCAAAAAGCATGTATGAATGTTCAATTAATTTATCATTTTTCTAACAATAAAGTGATCAATAATATATTTAAAGTTGTCAAAAAATTGTTAAATAAATTAATTGTTTCGGGAAAACCCGTATTTTACTATTAACTATTAACTTTAAACTTTCAATGATATATTTAGTTTAATTTTTTAATTTTTAATATTTTTTTAGCGAGTTGTGGTTATTATTGTGATTAAACTCCTAACTATTTTTAAGTATTAGTCATTCCACTTGTGTTCGACATTTTTATCTATAGTGAAATGGCCGAAGATGGATCGAGACGGTAGTTTCCTCCCCAACTCCACTAAAATTTTGAACGTTCATCCTCATTTCAAGAAGAATCAAAATCGAGATTAGAGAATCCTCATTCAAGAATCGAACATTGATTGAGATAATTGCATGATAATTAATATATATGTGTACACTACATCCAAACATATTATTTGTCTTATTATTGATTAAGATTGTTACAAGGTAGCCTATGATTTGAGTAAATTTTTTTTATTCATTATTTTAACGAATTCATATGTAAAGTTATAAATAAATCAACTCGATATAAAATAATGAGATATCACTTTATTGTTTATATTTCATTGATGGTACGGAATTAATAAAAGAGGGAGAAATTGTCACACACGAAATGAATTGATTTTCAATTATATAATATATATAGAAGAAAAACTATAATGACGAATCGTACGACCAAATAAAGTATAGCATCAAATTGATGATCAATAAGAAAGCTCAACCACATAAGTTTGTTTTCGTGATGACCCACCAAAACAATTTCAAGGAAATTGATTTGGGTCATTGAAAGGACTATTGACCAACCAAATTTTGATAGAATATTGCCACACAAAAATGTAGTAAAGTCCATACAAAAATATGCAGAAGTTTTTTCTTGCAAATAGAGCACCATTGGATCCTAGAGGAGATATTCCTATGTAGAGTTTATCACGAGTATTACGACTAGGGTATTAACCTTTCATCGATACGTCGATATTTCTATTGATATTTCTATATGTTCGTTGGTTCAACATTGATATGAGAGATGAACTGAAATTTTCATAATATCGCTAAAAAAATATTTTCAACAAAATATTATTAATATGAATATGATGTTTTTTTAGTACATTGGATGGTGATTGAACTATAAAAAAATTAGTAACCAAAAATTAAGGGGGAAAAAAAGCACACCCAAATATTAAGTTCTCATTTTTTTCCTTTGGACGTGGTAGATCATTGCACAGTGTAGTTCTAGAGCTTCCAATCAAAGTGCTTTTTATAATAATTTAAAGAAACATTCATAAGTTATGACACTTGAGCTTACGATCTTTTAGTTAGAGATATATGTCAATTATTACTGAATTATGCTCGGATATGATGTTAATATTGATAATTTTTAACTTATTTAAAAAAGTGAAATACTTGTTTGTTAATTTGGAGCCGATGGAATGTAAGTCTGAATTGTGTTTTTTGTTTTCCAATATTTATTTGGTATATTTATTTTCGAAAACTGTTGTGACCAAGTGGTAAAATTTCTAAAAACGACATTTTTTATGTTTTCAATATTTTTAAATTTTAAAATTCAAAATTACATTAAAAAAATATATTAAAACTTTGATGAATATTATGCTATAAATTAATTTCATTTTAAAAAAAATAAAAATAAAACATATGAAACATAATATTAAATTGGAGCAACCTAAACCGTAAAAATGAAGAAGTGGGAGAGCAATACATGTATTGCACCCTATATTATAAATTATATAATATTATAAAAAAATAATTAAACAAAATTTGTAACATATATGTTAATAAATTAATTAATAACACATAGGTTACAAATTTATACCAATTATCACACGATAAAGACTAGCGGATGGATGAGACATTATTGCACGGTTCAAAGCTGTAGTAAAGTTTCGTTGTTTTTAATAGGATTATTATTAATTTACCAAGAAATAATGGAGGATGAGTTAACACTTTGTGTCAATATTTATACAGATGTAACAAGAACAACACCTAAAATACCAAATGACACACAAATTATTCTGTGAAAGATCTGAATTCCAAGAAGAAAGGCATTGCCAATGAATGATACAAAAAGATGTTACCTTCAGAGCTCTTCTGATGTCTCTGCACTGTCGCCATGAACTATCACTTTGGTTAAAAGGAAACCGAGAAGCTCCTCTTACTCTCTTGGACGAGCAAGCCAGAGCGAACTAAGAGCTCGTAGCCGGGAGAAGTAGTCGTGTATGGCGAGGAGCGCACGAGCAGACTGACGAGTTGTCAATATTCGATGCATTTGTTGGAGCGTCTGTTGTCGCAGATTGTCGGCCTGGAATTCAAGAACCAAAGTATGATGAAGTGCGGAAAAAAAGAAATCATTTCAACAAAACCACAACGGCATGAAACGGAATCTTAAAGAGCATTGCTTCCTTTGAAGAGTAAAAGAAGCATACGGTTGTGGAGTTTTTCGAATGATTAAACATAATGATGTTAAAAATAGGACATGTTTGAGGATCTTGCATCAACTATCTATAGTTATGTTTGAAGTTCGAACATTCAACAAAGGGTCAAGGAGGTGCTTATAACTCATGATATTTGTCATTATCGATCAAGAAACAGATCGTTCAAAATGTTTGACATACGAAACAATTTTTGCATTGGATAGTATGAAACAACAGCCTTTATTCATGCTCGGTGGAGCGTTCAAGAAAAAAGGGAAGGGGAGAAATAAGCAAGGAAGCAAAGTTCCAAGTTTTGAAACAATGAAAGAAAGCAAAAATTGATACATATACATATACTGTATATTATTGAAAGGCTTACTTGGCGTATAAAACCTTCGAGGGTCCCGAGTTTACCCATGGCCATGGCCATTTGACCCATGTAGTTTGCAACATTCCCCGATGAACCCGAGGAACCGAGAGATCCGCTCAATAACGTCTCTGCCAGGGACTGTTGCAATGCCTCCATCCCTTGTGATAATGCATCTTCTGCCTGCTGTGATGATTGCTGCAAGTTTGTGATTCCCACCAATTGCTGCTCTGTTAGAGGCTCTAATTGACTTACAAGAAGCTGCAACATTATCATAACATTTGATTGGAGTACAATGTTAATAAGGATTCTCGAGAAGCGTCATAAAATAAGCTGAATCAGGTGTTCCTTCCGAGCATGAAGATATGCTCAGATGACAAACGCATACGTATCTCTAATATAACTTTTAAAAGTTTAAATGATATCAAAACATGACCATATTTTTCTTTTATTGTCTTCCTGTAAAAAATATCCTCAGCAATCTCGTTTTCACCAACCACAGTCTGAATAAGCATATTTCGACACCAACCCGAGCTTTTGCTCTTTTCTTTTTGGAGAAAGAGAGGGAGGGAGGTTAGAGAGAGCATTAATCACCTTTAGGAGCTCGGATGAACGAAAACCCCCGAGCCAGAGAAAACATCTTTCTGCAGGTGTTTTCCACATGCCTGATAATAAATGGAAAACATCAGCCTTTGCCGCATTGCCCTTGAACCTGAAAAGCTCATCATAGTGAACCAAGATGCCATCAACGATAATACGCAGTTCGGGGTCACTTGCATGAGAATTAACAGCTGATCTCAGTTCGTTGATTTGACGGTTTTTATCTTCAAGCCATCGAGCATATTCCGCATCAAATGCCATGGCCCCTGCTAAAAAAAGGCCGCAGTGAATATATTAGCCCATGTTGCAGAAGAGAACTTGAGTAAACAGGACCAAATTATAAGAGGGAAAAATCATGAACATTTCGTTATATTCTTCAAACAGCTCACAGACATGAAAACTCGATCGTGCACTTTTTCATTTCAGGATGTCACACAAGCAACCGTGAATTGAAAATCTTGAGCAAATAAATTGAACAAGTTTTCTCCACTTTGCCTTGAAGCAAGATCTTGACAAAACAGAAGCTAACATCTATAGAAGCATTGGTAGACAATCTTAACAACATTTCCAATAAATATTAAGAGAGATGATAAAGGGAATACCATTTCCACTCATTGAATGCGTCTGGTCACCTGAGCTTGATATGAAAATTCCCTATGAAAAGTATAGCTAGGATGAGCACAATCAAATACAATTGGCGATGAGCATAAGTTGAAGAGACTAGAGAGTGATCATTACAAAAAGATAACATTATATAAATATGGTCAAATTACGACTTGAGTGTCTGAACTTTTGAGATTTTGTCTAATGCATCTTTGAATTTTCAATTTTGTGTCTAATAGATCTTTACTATTTGACCCTTTTGTTAATTCGATGATCTACACAAAATTAATTTTGTATCTAATAGGACCATAATCTTTTAATTTTGTGTCTAATACAAATGTGAAATCCGAAAAATGTCGAGTAGGTCAATGACCTATAAGATATAAACTTGAAAATTTTGGAACCTATTAGACACTTTTTAAAATTCAGAGACCTATTAGACATAGTCCTAAAAGCTCATGCATTGAACTGGTGATTTAACCTAAAAATATTGATATGGTCCATCAATGGGAGAATATTACCTGCTGTCGAGCACGCTGAAGCTCTTGCTCTAGTTGTGTCAACTTTAAACGACTGCTCTCTAGTTGTTGAACATATGCCTGCACAAAATAGAAAATTCATGATAAGCAAGGGATGCATGCAGCCAAAAGGTATATGTTTAATACAAAAGATGCAAAATTTTCAAAACCAAGGTGGTCAAATCCCAAATAAATACCAATTAATGAACCTCCACCATATACTACCAAGCATCTCCAAGACAACCGTCCTTTTATCTCAGAGAAAAAAAAAGTTTGATCAATAAAAATAGCACATTTCCTCTACGAGAGCCCTTTTATGGCATCTCTAGTTGGAAAGAAATTCTAGAGTTTTTGAAGACAGTTCCTCTACTTTTGACATTTTTTGCAGGAATGTATAGCACGCTACTTGGTGGTGCATCAATTACAGGAAATTCTTTTGTAATACAACCTTTCCATGGCTATGAACAATTGGAAAGTGTTTGTCTAGCCATCCGGCGGGGTTTCCCCTACCCCATCCCTTAGGTTGTTTTTTTTCTCTCTTTGTTTGGTATATACAAGTTTCTTATCTTAAAAATAAAAAATAATAACAATAAAATTAAAAAATAATAAAAAATAGCACATTTCATTAGGGTTTGATTGTTGCAATGTATCCCCACTGAACCGGGTCATTCTTCACAAATTTGTCAACTGCTTACAACTAGGTTACAAGCATTTTGGTCCAAGCAAGCAACAAGTAGGAGAAGGAAATATTTTAATGGGTAGTTAAAGCCTACGCTAAGCTGCCAATCGATATTTGAATAACTGAGAAAGTAATACTAGTATGAAATATCGTGAAGAATATCATTAGTCAATTAGCATCCACCTCAAATGTTTGAAACAAATTACAAAGTTGTGAATTTATTATCCAACTGAACTAACTAAACCATAATAACGAAATGAAGTATTAATTTTAAGCCCATACTTTTTTCCTCAATCGGCTTTTCCTAGCAGCCTCACGATTTTGTGCTAGTCTGCGAAGAGTCTGCAAATGATTACCACATTGCTTAGCAAAAGATCATCAATACACACTTCATCGAACTCAGAACTTAATTATAAAAGCAATCCAAAGAATACAACCTTTTGGTCAGTTTTATCCTTTGATCTGTCACTCGAATCAGAAGCCATAATAAGAGCTTGGCCTCTATCAGACTGCAAAATGAAATGAAGTTAGACTATGTAGATGACAACAATCAAAATTTCATTAGCTATAGAACAAAAATTATCCAGGCAAATCATAAAAGGAATTGTATCTTAGTCTAAATAATAGGAAATATCAAATATGAATGCCTGAGCATAAAGATTTCATAAACAAAAAAGACACCGGGGATGAAGGGTTGGGTGGAGTGAAATGAATGTGAAGTACTTTACCCGCTGGTTCTTTTCATCTGTGTCCCCATCAGTTGAGATATCAGTCCTGGGACTGGCATCAGCCATGGAAGCCTCTTCCTGTTTTTATATATTACCAGTCAATATGACACCCTAATGTGATAGAACCCTACAACGAACCAAGCTCTGAAGCTCGCACAGAAAATTGGAGTTGTATCAGGTGAATCTGGTGAACTTGTACGCATAGTTAATTTGATTGCACTCTTACTGACAGTGTAATTCATTAGGTTTCTAGAAACAATAGAAAGTATACACAAGAAGCAAATGGGCACGAGGATGAAGAATGCATTTAAAAAAAAAAACTCACAACATAACAATTCTGATCCCAGTTCTCAAAGTAATTCTAGATACCAAAAGAAGCTTACATTAAACATATCCCCACGAACGGTTGGAGAACCAGTTGGTCTAATAGCTTCCTCTAAAGGATAACCAATTGACTTCTCACATGTCCCAAACCAGAAATGCAATAAGAATGGACCTTCTTCCTGTGCAACTGAAAATAAAAACCCATCAATTTTGACTTCATCTATCAAATCTGAATTGGTCCTCTAAGTCATATTTTGGAGAACCTTTGAGGGGAGAGGTTCCTTTTTCAGATTATAATAGGATTTCTTTGGTGCTTCCAGCTTAGCATCCCATAATGGTTTTTGTGATTATACCCTGACTATGATTCATTCAATTGAAATCCCTTTGTGTAAACTACTTTGGGTTAGGGACATTTCTCGTCTTCCTTTCCTTTGTATTGCTTTTCATAGTTAAAAATATGTCACGTGACCATAGAGTGATTAAGCACAACATAGATTGCATAAACTCATGTAGCTCAATTATGTTAGCTCCACTCCATACCAACAATATGAAACATGTCATGGGAAAACAGAATGCTCAACATAAAAATATCTATCGTTTAAAACCCATGTTTGATGTTTCTCAAATAGGCCAACTCCATATGGACAATTTGGAAGAAAATAATAAAAAGTAACCAGGGGAAGGAAAACTTAAGCATAGACTTCCAATACTCTACGTGTACACTGAAAAAGAGAAGGGAGAGGGCATGATAGGGGCAATTCGGGTACTGAGTACTCATTAATTAATTGTGACCCTTGTAACTAATAGTAATAACAGAAGATGGGGGAGTGTGGGTAGGAGTCATATAAGATGATGTAATTGTTAGGACGTAGGAGTCAGTTTTTTAGAATTAAAGTATTGGGAGAGTTCACCAGTGTCTCTTAAATTAAGCTGGTTTCTATCAGGGAATTGGATCTATGGCTCGGAACAATTTCTCCATGACGATAGGACAGAAGATTGAAGAAGAAGAAGAAGCAGAAGCAAGCTTTCTTAAGAATTTTTGGGAAAACAAAGGAACTTCCAATCAGTGAATCAAATCAAAATCACATTTTGATGTATTCGAAGTGTAATATTTTCCTGTTTCCTACTAAGAAATAGACATATCGAAAAAGCACAGTCAACTTTGAGTATACACTATCCAAACATACTACAGTTATCAATCCCATGCGCCAAGAGAGCCCTAAAATATATGTTCAAGTATGACAACTTCTCATCCATTTGCTCCTTTTCTGATAGTATAAGGATTAAGATTCCAAAGGAACAGAGTAATAGAACAAAGTTTAGAATTCAAACTCAAGCGAGTCAAAAAAATAATAATAATAATAAACTAGATGTTTGAACTTGGCAACAAAATACAATAACTGTTTCAATAACTTTCTTCGAGATAAAAAAAACGTTCTACTAAACAAAGAAATATGTGAAAAGAAACAAAAGCCCAGGCAAAAAGAGTCTTCAACCGACATTCATTTTTTCTTTTTTGCCTAAAAAAAAAGCAGGAATAATAATTACAAAAAGTGAAAAAGGTTTAGCTGAATAACAATATCTAGAAACCAAAAGGAAAACTGCATCTAGGATAACAAGGCATCTCTATGCTTAGCATAAAATGAATTTCAAATTCCATTCTAACCTCATAGCCAAAACTGTATTGGTCCACAAAATTTTGAGTTTGCCAATAAAAGAATATCCAATGCAAAAACTAGACAACTACAGTGACATTAAATAGATAAGAGAAGATCAACCAAACAAAAACACAGATCCACTCCAAATTGAAACCAGAGTCATCTAAAAGTGAACAGCAAGCATTCAAAGTTCAGCATAAGCAAACAAAGAGAACCAAATAAGAACCATTGAACTACAGAAACATTTGAACGATTCCTTATCAAAGTAATCACATAAACTCCGAAAACCAAATAAAATTAGAACGAGTGAATCCGCTAAATTGTGAAAAGGGGCAGGCTAGAAAGAAACCTACCGAGTACCGACCCTTAAACCCAGTGGCTATGCTATCGCTAACCCAAAGAAAACAGGGGCACCCCGTGGATTGCCCACGAAACTGCGACTCAAAATAGAAGCAATTTCAGCACTTTGGTTATACCCAGATGCCCAGAATCGAGAATCAATCTATCACTGCACATGTAAGTTTGGCATTCACCCGAATCAGCTGAATTTTGGAGCTCAGTGGAATAAAGAAGTGCTACTGAACTTGCCTCAAAACTCACCTGAGTAACTAACGAAGACGATAACGCTGCTGGGTCCTGATTGCGGGAGTGGGAGAGGGGACCTGGGGGGCTGGGGGGTTGTTCAAGGCCACGCCAATCTCCAGACGAATGGAAATGTTCCACTTTTCAAGGACTAATTGTCTGTAATTACTGTTGTTGGTTTTCTTTTTAAACTGAAGGATTAGACTATCGGGTGAATCGTCTTTTAGCCTTCGCTTTTGTTAGTTTAATCAAGTTTTTCACTTTGCATTCCACTGTGTCAGAAGCGCGAATTGGATTGACAATGGGGCGACCCACATTTGACAAAGAGTCCAATTTTGTTTTGCCACGTTATTCTGATTATCATCTACACATTCTAATTCTCAAATCTTCTCGTAAGAAATTTTATTTAATGAATATTTCTTCAATTCTATTGCACCTCATAATCCTTCTATATCATGTGAGATCAAGACCACGAAGTTTCAAAAGATTTATTATTTCTTAAGCTACCAATCTTTTTGAGCTGAACATGAATTACTTAAGGTATATATCATCGATTATTGGAGGTTTGAATTCTAACTCCTACGTATGATTTGAATTCGATTTTAGAAAAATATATATTTTAATGAAGTTATAGATTATCATAATTAATACACATAATTTTGATCTCAAAAAATAAAATATAATATAAATTTTAGATTACAGGCTTCTAAATTTTTGAGCCTTACGCCCCATATAATCTCGAGCCCTAATTCCGAAATTTAGCATATAATTTAATTGTTAAAAGGCATTACTTGGTTTGAAGTTCATATCCTTGAAGTGCTAACAAAATTTTTTTAAACTCCAAATTGTTTTTTATTAGTGTTGACATAACTTGCAATAAATGAGTATATAAAATCAGTTTTTTTTTTCAGAGTTAGACCAAACCTAATTTGGAAACTTACATTTTTCTTCTTATTCTAAGAGAAAATAAATTAAATTATTGAGACCAATATTAAATCAACAAAAGTTATTGTTCCGCTAACTTTAACATATCCCAATTAGTTAAAGTGTCTATCTACGACTAAAAAAAATCGTGAATTTGAATCTCCACCATACATGTTATATCAAGAAAAAAATATATATATTGTTATATATATATATGCGTGTGTATGTTTGTTCCTTATGAGACAAGATTGTGAAGTTTTAATTTTAAAATTTGTGAAAAAATGAGTGGACATAAATAGAGTTTTAAAAATGTATTGAGCTCTGAAAGGAGGATATTAATAGGAAAAGTCAACAAACTCTCCATTTTCATTCAGGTTGAGGCAGGAAATAACCCACTTGAAAACTTACTTGGGTTACCACGTTATTGTTTTATTTGGTTGAAAACTTCTTAATTTACTTTAAATATTTCTCTTATTGAAAAAAAAAGTGTTAGAAATTATCTTAACAAATATTGGAATTAATTCAGCATTCCTCAATTAATATAACTATGTGTAAATATTAAATATATTTAAATATATAGTTCCAATATGAGTTTTGATTAAATTGTCAATGGTTGAACATTTTTTATTTGAAATGTTGAATGTAATCACCTATAACAAGAAACACTTTGTTTTATCCTGTTGTTCTATATGTCATGAGAAGAAATATTGAATTCATATTAATCAATCAAAAAGTGAAACAAACAAAAAGAGAAACAGAAAACTTTACATTAGGAGGGAAAGAAAATATTTTCAGAAGAATCATGCAATCTTTACTGAATAGAGAGCAAATACTTCAGTACATTGAAGCACATTGGGGGAAATTTCACACCACTCAGCCATAGAAACACAATGGAAAACTTTTTTTTGGTGATCAAACAAATTCAACCAGGGAACACCCAGCATAAAAAATGATAAATGAAAGAATGGAAGGAGGTAGATTGTACTCTGTGTCGATCTTTCCTTTCTCAAATTCAATTCTAACTTGTGTTTATCCATGACGATGATATCTGAAATTCAGACGAGCATCATGGTCGTTCTAGTCTGCAATTGTTCCCGATTCAAAAGCACCTGTTATTCAATACAATTCAAACATTGTAAGCATGAGAATCTTGGTTCTATCCAATTTCTAAGGAAGTCATGCATAAAAACAACACTAAAAAAACATCAGGTGGGGAAAGAAAGAGAATTTTAAGCTGAATGAGAAAAAAGAAAGTCTTGTGATAGTTTTCTGACTTCATACCCTCCAAATAGCATATTGAAGAACAGGCAGGTAAGTGATCAAACTTGTAGATAAACAAGAAAATTTTGAAATACAACTATGAAAGCCTTAAGAAGTTGGAACCGGTGCTTAAGGATGAAATTCCCTCCGAATTAAAAACATCAGAGGTTAGTAATACGGAACTGTATAAATGAGCAACCAAAACATTGCCTATGTAATCCTGAACATCGGTGTTAGTTCTACTACTCGATTCTTCATGATTGATTGGTAAAGGGGGGAAATGGGGCTCTAAAAAACAATCCTCAGAGATGCTCGTGAATATGCACCGTACTTCGTAATGTGCATAGTTCCAGTTATTCATCACTCATATTTTCTGCATGCCATTTGTTGAAACCAAGGACAAGGGCATCCGTCATCCACGCGTGCCTGCATTTTTCAACTGCCTCGGGTATGGTCACCCAACTTCTGTTTCTGGTGTTTTGCTCTGGCCATGACTCAAGCTCCTCGTTGACAAATAAAGCATACATTGCTGCTCTACACAACCCATCTGGACTAAACTCATCTTGCTGTGTTTTACTCTTGAAGTGATAGTCTCCAAGAAAACCCTGAAAACCAAGATTTTACAAGAAAAGTTGTGTGAGAGAACATCATGTATCTCAGCAGCAGTGAGCTTTCTTTTTATAACTTTGTTTTCTCTCATCAATATTTATAAACTTCTAATAATGGATCCTTTTGCTTTATTTACATTGATTTCCTTAGGAATAAAAAGATATTTTTAGATATTTTTCAACTTCATGTGTACTAAATAACTCGTCTTAATAGATGTCAAATCTTATAGATAAAAGAATTGATGGGCTATTCGAAGAGACAAAATAAAGGGAAGCAAACTTTTAACGTTGATAATAGATTCCACACAGTCCAATTACAAATGCAGCATTTAGTTTTTTTTAACTAGATAACTAAATTTTCATTGAGAAAAGATGAGAGAATCCAGCATAGGCCAAAAAATACCGGCCTGGCCTAAAAAATGGTAACCCAGAAGGAGCCAAATAGATATTAATCACCAAAAACAAGAAATGGCTTCAATCCCGAAAAAGAAATACCTAACAAATAATTACAAAAATAATGCAGCAATCCCAAATAAATGGAGCATTTAGTTAAATGTCATCCAATCATAAAGTAATGTAGAAATAACAAAAAAATACATGGCTAAGATTATTTCTTTTTATAGTTCTCCACTTGGATGTTTAATGAACATAAAACAACAAAACAGTGCAAGATTAAATTAACATTAAATAACAGAACAGTGCAACCGAGTAAAGAACGTTGGTAGGTATTTCTTGAACAAAATAACAAGTTCTATTTTGACCCCAAGAGGTTGGAGCCACCTTTAAATCTATCAACCTTCCACCACTCCTTGTGGTTGGACTTTGTCAGTCTCAAAAGCATGATTTACCCGAAGTTATGTATGTATGTCAAGTACTCACATTAGTTTCAATATACCAATTTTCTTTTATGATAAGAAATCATTTCATTGAACAAAAAGAGCAAGATACCAAATAGAGGGGAGGTCGAACATGACCTTTATTATACCTGAGATAGCATAACGTTTTTCAAATAATGTAAATAGTCTAATTAATTGAGAGTTGAGACTATTGCATGATTTAGTTATCAACATAAACAATTACAATTCATGTTTATTTAAATCTTATTATCTTCTAAAGATCAAATTTGTTTCTTTTGTACCTTTAAAAAATTTTGCATTCCTTTCTAGTCATAACTACCCAATGGTATTGTCCTATGGAAACAAAATACTAATATCTGATTCATTTTTGACATTCTAAGGAAACAAATGCAGTCATTACTTAATCCAAATCAAAATTGACAATGACATAGCAAAATATTACAATTAATGCTGTTTCTTAAGATACCTTTCAAATAAATACTTCTTTTGGGGAAGAAAAATAACTAGTAGAAAAGGATGACAAGTTACTATTGTTAGTAATGTAGGTAGGAGTTCTTTTTTCCTTTCAAGTCATCCTACCTCTTCTCTTTTTCTTCTATTTTAAACTGAACAGATAAAAGTCTCCATTTTCAAATGGAATGGACTCAAAAAAACACCAATAGTTCTATACCACTCAACTTGGAGGCCTTAACAGTCAACAGAAACTCTTTCACTAACTCTAGTTTTCCTATCTTCTCATTCTTTAAGAAATTGCACCAACTTGAGTTATGCGAGCATGTTGGGATAGATAAAAGATACACATTGATTGGTGATCATAACCCTCAAAATTTTGTGCATGAGTACCCCTGGTCCTTTCTTATCTAAATTTTATCAACACCAAAAAATACTATCCTGAGTTTCGCATTTTTGCTAAAAGAAACCTTTGGCTAGATGTAAGCACCAACACCTTCAATCACCAACAACGCAGCAAAACCTAAGTCTTGAGTGAAATAACTCCAGCTACCAACTTCTTTAAAATGATCCTGGCTTCCTATAGAATTATCATTGAAACTAAATAAAAAGTTAAAAACTCTTTGCTGAGTCCTAACACTGCCAAACAATTCCAAGCAGTCATCCAATTCTAACGAACTAAAAAACAAACATGACTAAAGGATAAAAAATGAGAAGATTAAGACCCAAGTGACAATAAAACGAAGGATACGAGAGAGGGGAGGAGAGTCATTCTAGTATCACCTTCAAGCTTCCATAAAAAGTCTCGATCCCTTACCAATACAGTGGGCCAAACCCACAATTTTGGGAAAAACTAACCTAACTATGCTTGTTGATGTCATAGGCCATCTAAATATCACTACTGTTTCATTACATTAAATCAAATTACAAGTTTTATATGACTTATGGAACTATGGTCAGTATATCAAATGATTAGTCAAGTGAAGTCCATGAATTAACTCCAATAGAAGCATCAATAGAAGTTATTGTGATAGAGAAAAAGATATACCAAGTGCATAAGAAATGTTCTATCTTGTAATATTTTCTCAAATGTATTGAGGGAACAAATAATTACAATCTGTTGGTCAACTAAATCTCCCAATTTCAGGCGACATTTTCCTCCAACATTTTTCTTTTTCAAAAGCCACTAACATTCTTAACTCTATCACTTCCATTAATGATAAGTTAACAACAACAATTAATTTTTCACAACAACAACCAAAAAAGGGTCATCCAATCCTAGTCCAAGTCCTAACTCCTACCTAAAGGAATAAAACATGCGACACCCCTCAACACTCTCAAAAGCACTCCTATTTCAGTCCTATATTCTTTAAATACATTAGCAAAAAAAAAAATAAAAATCTTGCAATTTTAGCAAATAGCAATAAGAACAAAGCTATCACTATCATAGAGTATTATAAAAATTTCAAAGCTCAAGAAAAAAACATTTCAAAGTATTAGAGTAATATTCACCATAAGTTCACCACGAACACCAGCTTCTTCAATAGCTTCCCTTACAGCAGCCTCTTCCACCGTCTCGTCATTCTCCCAGCCTCCCTATTAAAGAAAATGTTGATGTTAAAGACTAAATAAGCTTGTATACTTTACTTTACACGAGAGAATAAAAGAGTTGACATTTAACCTCAAGTTATCAACATAGAAAATATTCTGAACTATGGCATATTCATATTATATGGTTAAAATCAAATGAAATTTATGTAATCTACTCTACAGATATTCACAGATCAAGCTGATGAGAACAAAGACGTGACACTGGACAACATAACAACAAAGTTCAATCACATTATTGGCTTAAGGCAGCCTTGAGCCTTGACTCCAAATTGCCTAAGGCCAACCCAATACATAATAAAATTGAACATTTAATATAAATAAATTTAAAAATGACATAATTGAGAAATTTAAAATTAATGTAGTAAATATAAATTTTATTTTAAAAATTAAAAGACTAAATATAAATTTTTGCTAAGGCCCTGAATTACCTTAGGCCAGCCGCAGCCATGGTCATCATAGGGCAAGAATGCACGACAAATTGTGATTTTGGGTGGCGTAGAGGAGCAAAATGATTTTAATACATATTCTACATTGAGAATGATATGAAATCTTTTTCTTTTTCTTTCACTTTTTATTATAGATAATATAAGAAAATTTCTCAATAATTTAATTGGAGATAATAAATGGCATGTTTTTACCACATAGATGAAGCTCATGTCATATTCTTGTAAAGTATTTGTCTTCCTACACTTGTGATATTGTTTATCATTTTGAATTTAATTTTACATTCTTATTATTTCATTAGAATTGTTTAATATAGTGGGTAAAAAATAATAATGTAACAAACTATGTATAAAGCTCTTCAAGAATAACTAATAATTAGCTTGAAATGGAGAAGTGGTGGGAAAACAACTTCATACCTTTGGGAACAAAAGACCCGGTCCACTTGGTGTGTCAATCATAAGCACCTCCACTACTTTATCTGAACTTTCATCATCAGAACTTCTATACCTAAAAGGAATACACCTGCAAAAAATAGCAAAGTGAACATTAAGATAATGCAGGGCATTCCTAAACTCTTGCAGTCCATCTCACAATAAATGTAGAAGGGAAATTGCTAAAAATTGAAATAAACTTCAAATAAAACAAATAAATTAGTACCACTTAGAATGATGATACGCCCTAAGAATCATGCATGAGTTACCCACAATCTATAATCTAGGAAACCTGTAGGAACGTATTTTAAATCTGAAACAATTATCTCACTTAAATTTAATTAGAAAAAATAGAATTTTGTGAATCTCGAAATTGATTGTGTGGCAACAGAAAGGAATCAACAAACTAACCAATTCTCCGATCCATGCCCAAGCCCCTAATCAAATGATAAAAGAACACACCAAAATCACAAAACACCAAGACCCAAACAAGAACAACGGTTAAAATCAACGCAGTCAATTTCAATTTCCTGCAATTTCCATCAGGCAGTCAAAAAAAGAAGAAAAAAACGTAAATGACAACGCCGACAACCTCATTTTCACCAAACATCGACAAGGAATGGTCCACGAAAACGACTAAGAAGCAAGAAGAGAGACACAGAATAGAAACATGCAATCCAATATAAAGTAATATAATGGGTAGAGTGTAGAAATGATAAAGAAAAAAATATATATATTGGTGGGAATGTACCCAGCAATAAGGCGACAACCGGCATCGTACCGCTGCTGATGCCGTCCAGTGCGGGCCACCAAATCAGACATAGTGAGGAAACAAACACCGAATATATATAAAAAACAAATTTTATATATATATCAGCTCAGGAAGCTAGCGGCGCTCGGTTAAGCGCATCCCTCCGGCAGGCAGTGGCGGATTCCGGCATTGTTTTCCATTCTGCGTCGGTCAAAAAACGATCTCCAAATCCATCCAACGGCGGCGGGCGACGAATGCTGCTGGCTAGGGCTGGGGGATTGCAGAATGCAGAAGGAGAGAGAGAGAGAGGATCGATCAAATGAGGGGAATGGGGATGAGCGAGAGAGGGAAGGGAGGGGGTCGCGGCTGAAGCGGATCTGGCGGTGGGGCTGGTCAATTGGGATTTGCTGGTCAAACGAAGTGGGGCCCATAAGGGGGACGTTTTTGGAGAATCCGGTGGAATCAGCACCAAGGAAATTACAAGGGCAAATTCGTAAATGAGGATGGAAATCCGATAATTTTGCTTCATCTCATGGTGGGGCCCGTTTTAAACTTTGAAGTAGTCACCGCTGGTGCTGATGTGTCATATGTGCTCCAATTTTTCAAACGCTTCGATTTAGTGGGGGCCACCCTTATTAACTTTTTAAGTTAAATTTAAAAATATTTATTAATTTTATTTTTTTTAGTACAAAGTGGGTGGGGATCACTTTTTTTTAACACAAATAAATTACTAATTTTTAAGTAATTATAGGATTTGAACTCATTTCATCTTAATTAATCATAGTTTATTTAGATCAATGATCTATCCACGATGGTTAAATATATTATGAATTAAAACATTAGACATCCGAATTCACACCATTATGTATATGTTGTTGAACTAAAAAATATTTTAATTTTAAAAATAGAATGAAAACAATAAATAGAGATAGTATCCTAGTTCAGCTGGATCCGCATCTTACAATTAATGAAGTTAACCACAAATGTCACTGAACGATTTTTGAAATTATAATGTTGCATATCTTTCTTGAGCTTTATTCTACGAACAAATTTACTTTCATTAGGCCTGGTGCACTTTCCAAGATTCGAATTACTTTGAGATAATCAAGCCCTACTATAAGCCAACATGATAACTCTAGCAATCCTCGATCCCATATTTGCTATACTAAAAAAGAAATAAAACTATATAATAAATACTTGTAGGTGTAAGTTTGCTGATCTTATCCTTTACAGATGGCCATAGTCCGCTGTGTAACGTGTTCCTCATTTTGTTGCCTGTTTCAATTATCAAGTACTAGTAATCTTTGCACCATTTTACTACTCGTAGAAATTTGTCAATGCTTGCTACTAATACTAACGTTTTACCCTTTGCTTCTCTCGTTTTATATTTTACACCTTTTTACTTCTCTCGTTTTATGTTTTTCCATTAATATAAATAAGACACTATAATAAGCAAGGGAAACTTTTAATTCTTCATGATTTATTCAAGTTATGAACTTCAATGAATACCTTATTTCATATATTTTTTTAAGAAATACCTTATTGTCAAATAGTAAAATATATATTTTGAGATTCTTCTTTTTTTTTTTCAGAATATTAAATTACATGGAAGATTGACTACTTAAATTAAATTTTTTATGGGGAAACATGTGATACTTGAATTAAATTTTTTACGGGGAAACATGTGATGTTGAACTATGCTCTGATTGACTTAAATTTGACAATTATACATTTTCACAGTACCGATTCAAGAATGTTTATATTTTATATTAAAAATAACAAATAAATAATAAAAAGTTGGAAAAGCCAAAAAAACTAGTGATTCTGGCAGGCCTTTTACCCATTACAATCATTGATTATTTCCTGCTGAATACGCAAAATATTCCTACGAAAACTCAAAAGTTATTCATACTAAATAGGAAGACATCAAATTCCAGCTAATTCTCATATGGGAAGGCATTCTCGCTACAAAACGTAAGAGATCCGAGTTCGAGCTAGATACTGGGTGCTGGCTGATCGACCTCTTATTAACCAAAACGTCGATAAACTTTGCAATATTGGGAAGAACAAGCTCTCTGCAGTGAAGATGTAACAATGGCACCTTGGATAAAACACTCCCCTTTTGCACGTCCAGCCCTTCTGGCCTCCGCAACTTGTACGGCTTCCCACTTATCTGCTCAACATCGACACGTGGCATCTGTTTCCACGTCCGATGTACAAACCAACCGTATTTGTAGTCACCGACAATAGGTGTGCCCAGAGCTTCAGCACAATGGATCCGAAGCTGAAAGACAGTATCAGATGTGTACAAAATGAAGTACTTAAGAATAGGAAGGAGTATTTGCCTCCAAAGAATCAGATGAATTCAGATTGACACTTTCCTTGATGGTTCGCAGGATCAATTATAAAGATGATACAAACCAATACATGAGCTTGTGCACATGAGAGAGAGAGCGAGATTCAAGTACCTGATGCTTTCGGCTAGTACGGGGACACAGTTCAATCCATGAACAACCATTTATCGTGGGACCAAGCACGCGATACTCAGTGATTGCCTCCTGAGAAGCCTCCAAGGATGTTTTACTCGCCAAGACGACCCTCTCGGTCTTCCCATCGTCAAGAAGCACCTACAATCAATTATAACATGGTTAGAACAACTCGAGCTAATACCTGAAAGACTCGTTTGACCTATATTCTCAAGCTCTAGAAGATAGATTTCAAAGTTTCTAAAGGCAGAGTAACCACATGTCAATCAATCAACCATTCTGATACATGATTGTATTCTAACTTTCAACTTATCAAGTAAATATTGTTGTCTGATTATTTTATATAAATCCACCTGCAACTATTGAGTGAGAATCATAAACATTGATCCCAGAGAGAGAGAGAACCTTAGACAGAGGAGCAGAAATTAGGCCTTCTCTTTCCCTTGGACAACCAATTACCAACGCCCAATACTTCTGATATGTTGCATTACATGCCTCGTCCCAAGCCTAAAACATCATTGAGCATATTATAAAACTTCAATAATTGTAAAGGAATTCTATAACATTTTTTAGCCATAGCTAGCACGTATTAGCATCTTGAAGATAAACCTCAGTTTAATCTTCTTCTTTGCTTTTGTTTTAGTTTAAATGCATTATGGCATTAAGCACCTTACATGAAGATTTTGCATTTCTTATATTGCTAAATAGCCATTGCAGGTGGGCTACACTTTCTTTTGTTCTCCCCATCAAGAGGATCCCGCTGCTCTCTCGATCCAAACGATGAACCTAATAATGAGCATCCATAAGAACAGATAGGGAGAGCATTAGATATAGATCAAGGCAACCAATAATGCCATTGCAGATGAAAAAGAATAAAATATACTAGCTTGTACGACCTTATTCAAGGAATAAACATAATTTCTCTAACTTCTTCAGTTGAATGACATCCTCTCCACTAAAGTTGGATGGATAATTTTTTGGATGAAAGGAAGAAAACCAATGAGGAGCTTTATCCACCCAAATTTATCCCATGTCTAGAGATAAATGCCTCGTAATTGCTACAACCGAAAGCAATAATTTTTATTCTACAGTACCAAAATCTGCTTCCACTAGATTGAGTCTCCATATTTGTAAAAACAAATGAATAACAAAGTAGTAGCGCCGCGGCATCCCTAAAAGACGGCTCCGTTGGCGAGGGCTTGGGTCTCTTGGTCATACCAGCTTATAAGTCTCAAGTTTGAACCTTCGGGTGAGCTTAATACCAAAAATCCTTAATGTTTTCCAAGTCTCAAGCCCTCGAGTATAGGGGAACAAAACTCTTACTCCCGATTATAAAAAAAAGATATATATATATATATATATATATAGCATGGCCGCAGCATCAACCCATCCTATTCCCAAAAGTATCCATCAAATATACATTAACATAATTACTCAGCTGTTTTTATACTTTATACAAAGATTTCTCAATTATGATATCTATATAAATACGCAACTTCTCAAACTCAATGAAAAGTTTTTGTTTCTTGGAGAAAAAAAAAATCTACATAAATAGGTTCCCTAAATATAAACAAGCTTACCAACTTGGGACCCTCATCATAATCATAAGATAATGCTGCAGCCGCCAATGCATCCATACTATTATGAACTGGAAGATTCCCCTGACAATACCATAATTTTTTCAAAATATCAGAGCAATTACTATTACCTCCCACCCCACCGCCCCACCCACCGGCAACCACCAGAAATGAAATAGGCAAATTAAAGAGAATGAGAATTAAACCTTGACAGGCAGTTTGGGGGGTTTGTTTAACACAATAATAGCAGAATCCTGAAATTTACAAAATTATTAATTAACCATCATATGAAGTCACGTCTTGCGTAAAACAGAAATCACATGCCATGCAAAATGAAGCAATGGAGAGAAGGAAATTAATTAATCATCAAACTCAACCGAGGTACGTAAGAAGATGAGTACATCTACATGGATCTTTCCATACCAAGTATATAGCAACTGCTTCTAGAACCAATAGGTAAAATACTAGGAGATTCATTAGTAGCAGGAAACAACAAAGAGAAGAATGCAAGTGAAACTTGGTACTTGCCTTGTACTTAACAAGTCTTTGCAAGTACTTGATTTCATCAGCGTTTGGGTACAATGTACCACTTGGTATAGTGTCAAATCTCCTAGAAATCTTCATCTCCGCAACTGACACAGGTATATGGACTCTTGCCCCAGTTTCCATAATCTCATTACTCTTAATCTGAAAATCATCTGGTAATAAGTTAACAGACCAACAAAGAATGACTTGAATAAGTAAATGAAACCAAATATCGTGTCCACATTGAAATTCCATTTTGAATCTTCAAAAGAGAATTGGCCGTTAATTCAAAAAACAATACCTTTCTCATAGGTTTCAAATTTCCTTTTCCATTTGATCCACCCGATTGTGGACATTCCACCTGGATCTGGAAAAGGTGAGATAAATTTAAACTCAGAATTGATTAGATAATCATCAATCGAGCTTTTATTATTGCCTTGAGAGATAAAGAGAGACAAAAACCATGTGTTATGTTGAAGTTGTGAAATATCCTTGAATATCCATCCAGATAAGTTGTTGCCCTTAAGTTTTTCCTCGAAGATATAACACAAACACAAACTGAAATTCTAAAAGCAAACAAGTCCGATGTACATTTTCTCTTGTAAATTTATCTAAGGAACTCAATTTTCTTTAAACAAACAAGAATAGTTTAAGTTCCCGCTACTAATTTACAACTTATAACTTGTCTCACAACTCAAAAAGTTTACTGGGGATTCTCGACATGAAAGAAGTTACATGAAGCCTACAAGACTAGATATAAGCATACCATGAAAAGGACAAAAGGACAAAACCAATTAGCTAAAATAAGAGCAAGTGTTCGTACTTACAAGACCTTTTCTGAAATGGGACTGAATTACAGAATCATGAATTTCATCAAAATAGTGCTTGACCCAATTTATGGCAGTGACATGAGTTGACCCCCCAGATATACCGATATGATTCTTCCGAGGCAAAGGGTAACCAGGAAATGGGGGCAATGATAGGAGCTGCCGAGGCTTTGGGCCCTCTTTAGGACTACCCAACTGTGCTATGTTGTTGGAAACTCTAATGACAGGCTTAGCATATGCAGGTGGTGGAGGAGAAATTCTGGAGTAGTATCTGGCTGCGAGTAAAAGATGCCGCCGTATGCTCTGCTGCATAATCCAATACTCTACCAAGCAAAACAGGCCCCTGATGACTACAGACCGCAATTATAAGTACGGAATAAAGAAATGCACCTCTCCCCCATGCACCTTTTGAAAATGCCTCCAACGCAAAAGGTTTCTCATGCAAATAAGTAATAAATGGTTTTGGTTGGGAAGAAAGATGCTCAATATGTCTTTTGATTATATTAGTTGTTTGATCGTTCCCCTCTGTGTGCAAGTGTGTTTGTTTCAACTCCGCAATTGTGTCTCCCTTATTCTCAACCTCGGAGACTTACATTCTATCGCTTTGATTAAACGCCACCTTTGAACCCCTAAACTAGCTATGCCGTTGCAATATGGCTAGCTTTACTAATTACAAAATGAAATATAGCTATGCCGTTGCAATATGGCTAGCTTTACTAATTACAAAATGAAATATTCTAATTAGCCTGATTCGCGGCTTTACTTCTTTTTGGATATGTAAAGCATTCATGAAGCTTAGAACGTTCATTTGTAAAGCACATTTATTTTGAGCAAAAGCAATACAAACGCAAACATGAGCACAAGAGGTCAGAAGTTCAATCCCACATTCATACATTTGTGTACTCGGGAAAGGAAAAAAAACAAACAAAAAGACAAAACAGACAGATAAGTCAATTAATATATACATTACTAAGAAACAGTGACCAGTTTTACAGTGTGGGTCATGCAATCAATTGCGTAAGAGATTGGAATTGTACAGAAGTGGACTATTAAAACTAGCTAGTTGTTTAATCCTACAATTGATGGATGAGTCCTGGGTAAGACAGAAAGTGAATGTTAGGGACGGAAATGGAGGAGCTCTTATCTCTCTACGAAGATGATCAATAACAACCCCTAAATATGTGCAGGTATAATTACGACAGGAATCAAATTCCTCGTGGAATATCGGTACCAGAATTTATGAATTCCAAGTTTATCAGTAAACCAGGCCAAGTTGATTCTAATATATGGAATAAATTGTGCTATCAGATGATAAAAAATAATAATAACAAAAACCAAAAAAAAACCCATAAATGATCTTTGGAGATGCTCGTAGTTCGAGAGAATACCAACCAAAACACTTCCGCCCCGTCGAAAGAATAATATATATAATTCGGGAAAAGCAAGGAGAATAAATAAGAAATCCAGGAATTAAAAGAAGAACGAACCCGACTTCTATGGCCTCCGAAAGGAGACTGAGCGGGAGTGGAAAATGGAATCCAAGATGAAAGAGCGCGGTAGAAGCAGCGAGAGAGAGAGCGTGTAGTAGATAGAATGGAGAATGGAGGTGGGAATCCGATTGGCTTCAAGCTATAAATCTCGTATTCTCAGAGGTGGGGCGTTTGAATTAGCGAAATCGAATACCGTGTGGATGCTGGAGCTCAACATCTCCAAGTTTTGCTGATGATGGAAGAAGATGGAACTTCAAAGCTCACTCGCTTCTTTGGCGGTCGACAGAGAGTGAGAGAAGTTAAAAATTAAAAATAGTGATAAAATGTGATATTATAGATATTTAAAGAAATTAAAATTTAATAATATTAATATTGTGATTTAGGTCTGTATCAATAAGATTTTGTTGGAAACTTTTTTTATATTTTGTCAATCCATTTACAATATTATGAAAATATTTATTATATTCACTCCTCGTGTTCATGTCAAATCTATGAAGATATCGACATGTTGATAAAAATTTAATATCTTGAACCTACCTAATGTTTTTTTACACCAATTCAATATTACTTTAAGTTGGTCTCTAATAAGCTTCTAAACGTTCCATTATACTTTGAACTGATTAGGTCTAATAAGTATATAGACTATTTAAAATTCACCTACTTAATTTTCTAAAATTCTTACATATTAGAAATATCATGGTAGACAAGTAATCAATCTTATTTAAAGTTAAAAGTTCAAATTTCTCACCTAAATTGATCTCAGAAAAAGCTATATAAAAAAATGCATGGAATTATTATATATTTTTATTTATTAAGAAAAAATATTTCTATTACATAATATATTTATAAAGAAATGATAAATGAATAAACAACCAAGCCTTGCAGCTATTTTAGTACAAAGAGAGAACTTATAATTATAATCAATTCAATTTGCCACAGCTTCCTAAACCCAACCCCATTTCAGCTGACGTAAAAATATGAGGAAAATGGAAAGAAAAAAAATTCATAGAATCAAGAAAATACAAAAAATAATTTAAGCTTATTAACCATTACAATACATTGGTCTCTATATCCCAAGATTTGGTGAAACCACCAACAAAAATGGGGCAGAATCTCAATCTCATTTTCAGAACCTAGACTTTCTTCGATCCATAATTTTGCATATTTTCGTCCTGCAAAACTGGCACATGCCATGCCATCAACAATGCAAACGTGAGAAAAACACGACAGAGCTAAGAACATCTGAAACTGAAAGTTGAATCAAAATAAATAGATGTTGTGTTGGATTAAAAAACTAGAACAATCAAACTGCAGCAAAAGATCAGTAGCAACTTTTTACACATTCATGGCAATATCAAACTGGGGACGGCTGGCTTGTATCAGCTCTAAAATTTGAAGCAACTCGAACATAGTTACCAGGAGTGCTGCCATTTACAATATTACTGGTAACAGCAGGTTGATGTTTTTTTTTTTTTGGGTAAGAAATATTGATTTCATTGATGAATGAAATTATAGAAGATGTATAACCGAAACCGAATTATAAAAAAACAGACCAATAACCAATTTGATACAAGATGTTAAGACTATAATTTGTAAAAAGGGATATTGACATGTACATCATCCAAGAGATACTAACATAACCCTATCAGAAAAATCTACGGGAAGGGTTGGATGTGTAGTGAAAACCCAATTGTTTCTTTTTATCCATAAGAAGGCTCTCATAGGCGTTGATGTTCTTATGATTAACATCCAAGACCAACCAGGTAAAAATAGTTGACTGAAAGTTTTCGGGTCGCATCGTGAGAGTCTGGAAGAAAAAGTAGTGTAATCTGTGAATGGAGCTTTCTTTGGTTTTATATTTTCTTCCTATGAGGGAAAACGAGCTGCAGAAGCCAATAAAAAAGGACTAAAATTTCTTAAAATGTGAATGGAACTTTCTTCTAAATAATTTTGAAATCTAAACTAAAATTTCACCTTCTTCAGGTGTCTTGTATTCCAACAAGCAAGCTTGCACAAAAAACGGATTAAAATTTCTCTCCATGTATGAGGTGACAAAATAGACCACAGATTTTTGTCATTTCTATTGAATTTCTTTAGCCAGAACACATAATCATCACTTCTAACTCTTACAAGAACTTGTGGTTGAGAGGGTTATCGATAAAGGAGATGAACTTACCTAGCTAATGAAGAGGCCCCCATTGGATTGAAAAGAGGAGTTATCCCTCCCTGATACCGAAATACCACCTCTTCTCCCCTTAAATCTTGTATTTGACTTCTATGGAAAAAAAAAATTTGCAATTTGAACAAATTTCCTGTCATAGTTATAATTGCACTTCTTCTCAACCTCCATCCTCTCACACTCCTCACTTTACTCTGTTTAACCTATTGGGTTTTATCTCAATGGCAGAGGTATTTAATTGGAAAGATTCTATTGCACACTCCAAACTTGAATCCATGTCTTAAAGTTCCTTCTATCGCAATTTACTCCCACCACTTACGATTTAGAAAGGTTGGTTTTAAGCCTTGAAGATCTTAACTATCTTCAAGGAAGTTTCCACCTCATTGTAATCAAAAGCTAAAACTAGATAATGTCCATCCGCAACACCTTTAATATGCACCTCCGATGATAGAATAGAATTCTTCAATAGATCACGCATTTTAACCATAAATGAGCAGCCTACTTGTATCCGTGAGTGTCCGAACCAGCTTACGCGCACCTCAATTGTTCTCACGGGACAACCGTCTGACCCTACAACATTTGGTGTCAGGAAACACATAGGAATTACTAATTCCTAAGGTAGGTGACCATCATGAGGTTTGAACTCATTCCCTCTTAATTAACTCTACCCCTTTCGACCAATGACCGCCCATGATGGTTTCCTTCTAGGTTTTTCATTTACAAAATTTTGTATTTACTTGATTCTTGGTGGGTCGTTAAATAATATAGATAATCTTTAAGTGTGCCAATTTTGAAAATGAAGCATCATAAATAGTAACTTGATTCTAGGTAGGCCGTCTCATCCAAATGGTAACATTCCTAGCCAACTTGAGCATAAACTAATCTTCTACAAGATTAGAGGTTCAAATCCCCACCCCACCCGAAGAGTATGAACATTCCTAAAGGAAACAAATGCTACAGTAATTATGAGTCGCATATCAGTAAATAACACTTCTAAGATACATGAAATCTCAGAAGTTTTACACACAAACCTACTGTCCCTCGCACGGTTAAGAGCAAAGTAATTACAAAATAGACAAATTTAGAAAAGAAAAAATAATGTTACCTGAACTGAATTCCCAGCATTCATAAAATCGCCATCTTCTTCTGGTACATCTCTAGTAGATGTGGGTCCTTTGAAAGATACTGCATCACGAACTTAACCAAGAACTTATCCTCGCGAATCATAAATGCCTTGCCAACACTCGTCTTCTTGATAAAACCTTTTGATATCAAGTGCTGGAGGATAGACGACCTCGGTATCACCCTCTTTTCAAAACTCAGAAAGAGCACAATTGGGTACTTGGAAATTTCTTCGGGCGTCCAGTCTAATTTGTTCATAAAGAAATCCAAGGCCCTCTTTATTTGCTCCTCGGACGAATTCATAAACTTGGGCTGCTTAAGAAATAACGATTGAAACTGCTCCTCTGACCACCCAAAGCTTTTAAAAACCTGCAGCTTTGACAACCATTTGTCCTTTTTCATCCCTGAAAATGTACACAGCCCATAAATAAACATCAAGCTTGAAGGATTAAAACCCGCCTCCTTTGTCTTCTCCACAATGTCAATGAACCCTTCCGCGTCCCTGGAGAGAGTCCTCGGGCGCACCCAAATCATTTTTGCGATGTTTGAATCAGGAACACCATAAGCTCTCAGCCGTTCGATATTGGGAGCCACAGATTCCGAAAACTTGTGCAAAACCCAAGTCCCACGTCTAGCAGAAAAGAGCGAGACAATACCATCGGTAGAGCCAAAGAAATTCCTAAGGAAATCAATACAAGGAATAATCTGCTTGTCCAAACTCCTTCTGAGGATGGACGGGTCCCTGGATATCACATCGACCAGAACTTGACCCGATACGCCGTTTTGAGAGAGAAACTCGAGTTTGGGCTTGAGTGTAGTGTCCGGATCGGCAAGAAGGAGACTGGGATTCCTACAGAAGATGCTGGCAGTGTTGGACGGAGCGAATCCATAGGCCTCGAAGAGAGCGATAACGGAGTCTGGATTGGCGGTTCGTTTGAGATGGATGCGCTTGGCAACTGCGACAGCCGAATCCTTGGAGAGCCCGAGGGTGCGAACGAGGTAGTCTACTGTCCGATTGTTGGTTGATTGAGAGATTTGAGACAGAGAGGAGAAGGAATTGAGGCCAATTGAGATGCTGTTATCTGTAAACTTCCGGAGATCGCGAGCAAGGAGACGCAGCGGAGCTTTGAACAGAAAATTGGACATTGGAGAGTGAAGGAGGAGGCGAGTGAAAAAAAGGCTTGTCGATTGGATGTTTACGCCTTTACGGATGTAAACCCAATTTTCCTATCTTTAGGTTAAAATATTATGTATTCTTAGTTATGGTTTTTTCTTTTTCCTTTTTCCTTCACGCTTTTGAATGCTCCATAAAATTCAAACCCCTTACCGTACCAATCATTAAATGACTCAGTGTCAATAAAAGTCATTGGAAATAATAAAATATTAAGATGGAATTAGTTCCCTTGATGTGTGGATTTTGACCCTTCGACTTTTCTTCTCGCACACACCAAATTCGATGATATGGGAACCGATACCTGCAAAATCAAACCGATCTAAACCGGTGTGACCTCAGTCACACGGGCTCCGATGCTTAAGTTAGCTAGGGAGAGTTGAGAAAATAGTTAACTAAGGATTCGTCACGGTAGGATCTCACTACTACTTATAGCCGTGAAGATGATTCCGTAACCTTCGTAGCCAAACCCTAATTCAACGTTGCAGGGCCCGAGAGATCGTTGATCGCAAGCGGGAGGTCCACGGGCTAGGTCGTGGGACCGACCCTCTCGGCCCGGTTAGTTCTCCGTCGGTCGCTTTCCTCGTTCTCTGCCTCAGCATTAGGTCGTTCTTTGGGCCGGCCCGTTACGTTGCAGGTTAGTCTCCCCCAATCGATGATCTCAAGCTTCAACCCATTGTCCGTTTCGGGTCGTTTTTGTTCTCTATAACAAGTTCAAACCATGGTAACGGTCTCTTACTTAAGATTTAACATCATAATTAGCTTGTCAAGCTTGATGTTATTTTAAGTGTTTGTACTTTCAACTTTAATTTAACTCATACGCAGTAGATTTCTCCGGACATCATTTTATATTAAATAGTTTATGTTGTATATATAAATTTTATGCTAACATTTTGTAAGTGATACTAAAATGGTTGTTTTTTTTAAGTATATGAATAAACATGAATGTTTTGAATGTATATAGAGTAAAAGTAACCTGCCAAAATGAACTACAAGGTGAAAAAGTACGAATTTCAACCTACTAATTTAAATTCCAATGACTTTTTGATTTTTGCTACAATTTTTTATCATCCAATGTCAATAACTATTCATCCACTGCCTACCTTGATTCGTTCAGTAAACTCCAATATATATGGGCATTAGCACGTTAATACACACAAAATTTAATTATTTATTCGTTAAAATTGTTATATATAACAGTTTCTATTTTTTTAATACATCGAGGATATGGAGGTTCAAACTTCAACTAGATGCTAGTTACCATCTAATAATACTATATTGTTTGAATATTTTAAGTTAAAATACTACTTTAATTTATATACTTTCAAAATATATACTCATTTTGATAATTGAACATGTTGGTTATCGTATCGTAACATTTAATTAATTTTATCATTGTTAAAAGTTCAATAACTAAAATTAAAATTTTAGATCATTGACTAAATGAGTAGGGATCAAAATAGTATTATAACCAATATTTTAATATTGCAACTGATAAGTACCACGAGATTTTAACCTATTAACTTAAGGAGGATTTGTTGTAAAATAAGATTTAAATGTTGTAAACAACGTTAGGTTAAAATACTATTTTAGTATACGTAGTTTTAGTCATAGTTTAGTTTGGTCTATTTACTTTTAAAATGTCAATCTCAATTCACATGTTTTAATTTTGGTTTATTTTAGTTTACGTGATTTCAAACAAAATTGTGTGGTATATTTACTTTGAAAAAAGTGACTATTTAAATATCTTATTGTTATTTATAATTTTTTTATCACAACATCAAGCTTAATATATCGATTGAAATGTAATAATCACTCGATATTAAAAAAATTTCAAATCGAAACTAAAATAATAACTTTTTAAAAGTGTAAATATCGAAAAAGTAAATATTTTGAAAGGAGAATACTTTTTTTTCTCGAAACAAAGAGGAGAATACTTAAATGAATGCTAAAAGTTGAAAATACACCACTAAAAATGTACTACAAGAATTAAAATGAAAAACAGCCGACACTTGAAATACGGACAAAAATATTTAAATTATAAAAACAAATAAATTATAACATCTAATTAGTCATTAGTATCTAGTAATGACGCGGTTTCAACGGCGAAGAACAAATAAATAAAATAGATATTTTTAATGAGAGAAAATTGGCGCGAACGAGCCCCAAAAGCCCTAGGGTTTTAAGCTTTTACTCTCACTCTCACTGTTAACAGCGTAGCGTAATCCTCTGCACTCTCCCCCATGAAAACCACAGCCCAAACCTCGCCAAATACTCCATTCGATACCTCTCTGTAATGGCAACTGTGTAGCAGAAAGTACCAAGTTTCTTCCTCCGAGCTCTTCCATGGCATCTTCTTCTGGACTCCGCATTTCTTCCCTGCTTCGCCATCAGTTCGTTCCACCGTCCGTATCCAATCGTTTCCCCAGAATCTGCCATGGGTTGTCAGAGCTTCGTTTCCTACCCACCAGCACTTCCACCTCCTTCAGGTCTATCCGTTTGTTATCGTCCCGTGGGGGAGAGGTTGGCGGGGGAGGGGGGGATGGTGGCAATGGAAGGGTTGTTCATGTAGAGCTCCACAAGGAGGCTACTGATGCTTACATGGCTTATGCAATGTCTGTGTTGCTCGGGCGTGCCTTGCCAGATGTTCGCGATGGTTTGAAACCAGTCCACCGCCGGATTTTGTGAGTCATTTTAACCCCTCGAACTTATAATTCTACTATTCTCAATAGGTTCCGACGAGAATGACGACATAAAGTTATCAGTCTGTTTTTGAAGTACTGTTTCATACATTTCTCCCCGTCGCCAATTTACGACGGTCTATTTCTTTTTTTCTTATTCATTACATTAATATGCTGGAAATTGTATTTCCTTGAGATCATGTTATAATGCCGTCATGACAATCGGATGGTTGTCAAAGCTTTGTACATAGACACGAGAACCTCCGAGATGTCCTTAAGTTGTCGAATGGAGAGATTTGAGAATTCAAAACGAAGATATTTCCTCCCTCACTGGATTAGGTATGTACAGGGAGTTAGGTTCGTTGGGAGTATTTGTAGGAGAAGGGATTTTTGATAACATCAAAGCCGTATTATAAAACGGAGTAGAACACCTTGTGATTCTTTGGTACGGACACCTGATGCGCTGTCTTTAGAGAAGATATGCCCCAGTAGTGATGTCCACTCCACTATCACCAACATCAACATCTATAGTTGCTCCCACAGTAGTGTCTGTTCCAGCATGATCTAGGAGACTTCAAAAGCAATTTGACAATTTTTGGCGTAAAATCATAATCGTATTTATTGCTGTATGTAGCCCCTAGTTGCTTGAGAATCATGGAAAGTGAAGCCTATTCTCAATGGGAAGAAAGCGGCTGATGATTAAAAAAAAAAATTAAGAAACAATGGGAGGAGGTTGCTATTTATATGGATATAAATGGTGATTTGACCTATCCATGTTCATGCACAACTGGATAGCGGTTGTTTAGTTTTTCAGGTGGGGTTTCCTCTACCCCTGCCTTTAGATTGTCTTCCTTTTTTGGTATACCAAAAGAAAGTTTCTTATCTAAAAAAAAAATGGTGATTTGATTACAAATACTGCTACCATATCTCTTTTCTTGTGTTTTCTTTTTCTGTTTTTTCTTTATGAGGAACCCAATATTATAAAAAATGTACGGAGGGAGAAGAGAGGTTTTGGGTATCCCTCTCCCCTGGATGCACAGGGCTTCAGAGGTAATTTCTAGAACCGTTTATTGTGCCAAAAGGTAGAACTCTTGCTTGGATCTGGTTGTTGAGCTTCTAAGCATTAGAGGATGAGAATCCAATTTTATACTTTTCATGAGTGTTTTAAGTTTTATTATCTGATGAGCTATGCCTTTGAGATGATATATTCACCTCTCCCTCATCAAACTTCAAAATGCCGATACACTCTAAGCAAGGTTGAAAAAGTAAAAGAATGATGTAGGGGAATGAGACATATACATGTTTCTAACCGAGGAACAGAGTCCATGTTGGAAACAGTTGAGTGCAAATCCATTTTTTTCAGGTTGTCTGGATTTTTCTTTTTGGTCTAGGAATCTTGGCCCAAATAGGTTGGATTTTTGTTCACTTATACTATGTTTGTTCTCCATATAACAATAAATTTACTTCGTTATCTAACTTGGTAATATTTTATTATTTCATTGTTCTCATACCTATCTTTTTTGGATTATAGTTAGGCTTAAGAAGATACATTTTGCAACTTTTTTTGTATTTTGTCTTTGTAGACCTCTTGCATATAATTGGAGTTAGAATAATGAACAGCTGTATTGAAGTGTGGTAAAATTGTGGCTACAGGTTTGCAATGCATGAATTGGGCCTTTCATCAAGAAAACCATTTAAGAAATGTGCTAGAGTTGTTGGAGAGGTTAAATATACATTTACTCTACGAAGAGCTGATTACATTTCCTCCTTCAATCACATGTTATTATCTCTATATTTAACTATGGGTTTTGATGCTCTTTAACAGGTTTTAGGTAAATTTCATCCGCATGGAGATACTGCTGTGTATGATTCCCTTGTTAGAATGGCTCAGGTAACGAGAAATATAATTAATATGATATTTATTAGGTTTAGTTTTTTATTTTTTTATTTTTCTTTAATTTTTTATTTTGTTAATTTAGATTATAGATACAATAAAAAGAATATTCTTTGATATGAAACAAAACTCGTAGTAACCAAGAATAGATACAAAAGAAGAGAGGGGGATAAGGCATCTCTCAAACCTAAATCAATTCAGAGTTATTAAAGAGCTACTTAGTTAACAATAACTAGTGTAGGTAAAGAGCTCCAGTTAGTGGCTACAAAATGAACCAACTCTAGCAAGCCAAAGTGAGAAGGAAAGGATTGTGCAAGCACGGAATTATGGAATTTTTTGAGAGGGTACCTATATGAGGTTGACGACTCTCCATCACCCTTGGGCTAAGTGGGCCTAAGTGAGTCACCTTATGGCAAGTCTCAAGTGTCTTCTAATGGGTGTGAGAATTTCTTGGATACCGTTGGTTTGATGTAGGTTTATTGGAATACAGTTCTTCCCATGAGTTAGAAATTTCAATGTTTCTTATGGCATCCTAAATCCCTGATTGCTTATAGTGCCTCCTTTTTAGGAATGGACACTTCCACCTACCTACTGACATCTTTCTTTTGGTCCCATCCTACATTTTAGTAGGTTATAGTACTTTTGTACCTCGTTTGTCTCTCTTTTGTCTAGAGGAAATTTAAAGATGTTATTTTTTTGACTTCTTACATAATATATAAAAAAATCCAAAACATCTTTACATAAGGTGGTTACTTGTTTTGCTCTAATTACATAATATGCAAAAAGTTTTAAATCCTTGATGTAATCCGTATCCATGTTTAGTTAGTTAGGCGTTAGTTGTTCGGTTGGTTTAGTTATTCAAGCTTGTTTGTTTTAAGCTGATTGAGTCCTTGTTTATAAAAGGAGGCTCCTTGCTGTATTTGGGTCAGTTTTAGAATAAGAATACAATTTTCCCTAATTGGTTTGCACCAGTCCTACTTTTTCTTTCTTCTTCTTTTTTGTTGGGGTCAGACGTTCCCTTAAATGATCTGCCCATTCCTTTCCACACTGATCACATCTCGTGGAAGATGTTAGAAGCCTTAGAATAAACAAAATAAAGAAAATCTCTTTGCTAGAGGATATGGAAGAGAGGAACATTGTGCACCTTTGGTAATAATTTGGGACAGAATCATCAACTTCTACTTTTGGGCTTTCTATTTGGAGTCTCTTTGGGCTTCTATTACTGAACGGTTTAGGGTGATTGTTGAACATAAATTTTTTTGTTCTTGCTGTTTCTTTTTTCTCTATTCAAGTCAGCTTCTAGTTCTTTAGGATTCTATTACTGAATGGGTGCTGGTTACTTTTCTCTTTTCCTTCCTTATTATTTATGGTCACTTTTGTTTGTGGTTTTAGTTTTAATTATATTATAATAGTCTCATGCTTAAAACAGGACTTCTCGTTAAGGTGCCCACTCATTCAAGGCCATGGAAATTTTGGTTCAATTGATGCAGATCCTGCAGCTGCCATGCGGTATACTGAGTGCAGATTGGAAGTACGTTTAAATATGTTTGCTTCTTTAGAGAACTCTGTTATTCTAAGACATGAAAAACCATTTTGTAATGCTTCAGTTTCTGACTTTTTTCAAACAATCAAAACTCAACCCCTTATCTGTCTTGTGAAAGTGTACAGAAAATCATTAAAAAAAGTAAAGTCGTTCAGTATCGTACTTTTTCTTGAGTCTTCTCTCATATTTTGCCCAAATATCCGTAATTTCTGGAAATTGTTAGTCGTTTATTCATCATCATTGTCTAGGATCTAAAATTTTTGTAATGGCGTAAAACATCTGTGTTTTCTTGCTGTCAAGTTGGATGGAATTTATATGATTAATCAAATAGAGTCTCATAATTAGTTTGCAATTGTTATTAACTCCCAAGGCAAGGGTTTTAAATTTCTGGAGATTCTCTCCAAGGTCTTGGATCAAGCTGTCAGGTGTAAAATTTAACAATTTAAAACCTTTTTGTGAAGTTGGCCTTGAGGTGGGTGAGGCTTCTTTGGAGATTATAGTGGGGGGTGGGGCCATGAGCATAATGCAAAGAGTCGAGTCCTCGATTCATGGCTACTAAGAAAATAATATTGGTTATTAAATAAAAATCTTTAGTGTTATTTTGATAGAAAATAAGAATACACTTACCTGTTCAATGGAAATTTTCTTGCATTACATGTTTCTTTACGAAATTGGATGCCCATCATGTGTTAGCTTTCTGATCCTGTAGGCACTTACAGAAGCAATGTTGTTGGCAGACCTAGAGCTGAATACGGTTTGTTCTATATCTTGCATTTCTTTCAAAATTCATTATTTTTTGGTTACTGTTCTTCTGTAGTTTTGTTATGTGTTTCTTCCACGTGTAGGTTGATTTTGTTCCAAATTTTGATAATTCACAAAGGGAACCTTCACTCCTACCGGCTCGGCTCCCAACTTTGTTGCTGAATGGTTCCTCGGGGATTGCGGTGATCCATTTGAGTTTATTCTTTCTTTTGATTTATAAAAGGATATTATAACATTTTAATTTATAGGTAAATATGTTCAGGTCGGGATGGCAACCAATATTCCGCCGCATAATCTTGGTGAGTTAGTAGATGCACTCTGTGTTCTAATTCGTAATCCGGAGGCTACAGTAAGTACTCTCTCTCTCTCTCTCTCTCTCTTCATGGATATTCCTTTTCGGAAATTGACTTCTCTTTTCCATAATGTTTGTTACGTGTAGTTTGTGGTGAACTGCATGCTATTTTCCTGTTGCAGACAATAACTTTTGAAAATTGAATCATCTTTGGTTCTGGGAGGACTTTAATATCAACCTCAAATATAATGCTACAAAGATTTAAAAATCTTGGTGTTAGTCTCTCGTGTTAAATATCTTATTATTTTTAGTAAACATTGGATAAGAAATATTGTCTTTTATGATAGAGTATGATGCAAATGATATGATATTTCTTTCTGGATTTAATTCACATTTTCATGAACATATTTTCAGAGTTCTATATTTTGAATATATTTTTGAAATTAACATTTCATTAATGGATTGAAATATATTAACATTCTTCGTAGTAAAGGCAAACTAGGCATTGAACTATTATAATATGGCAGTTCAATTCAATCTATCATTGTGCATTTCCTAATTTCTTGTTTGCAAGTTCATTAATTTTCTTTTGCTTTGTGAAAGTTGCAAGAATTGTTAGAATACATGCCTGGACCTGACTTTCCGACTGGAGGATTAATTATGGGAAATAATGGGTAAGATTTAGTTTTTGATTCCATTATTTTGTCACTTTTGTACCCTTCCCGTCCCCACACAATAAAAAAATAAAAAAGAAGAAGAATAAAAGGAAGAAGAAGAAAAATAAAATATTGCATCATTTAGGATATCTTTGTCCATTCCAATTAGCAATTTGTAAGCCACCTGTAAACTAACCTCAGATATGCCCCTTTAATTTTATTGATGTTTTGTCTTTAATGTCATCCTAATAGTTGTTCATCTTGTCAAGTATTTTAGAGGCATATCGAACTGGACGTGGACGCATTACAGTTAGGGGGAAAACTGATGTTGAGTTGCTTGATTTAAAGACGAAACGAACTGCAGTTATTATAAAAGAGGTGACTATTCTGGCGCCTCTCTACAGTTTGCTGGAAATATCTGTTTTAACATGTATGTCCTTTAATGGGTAGCATTTTTTAGGAATTATAAAGTACCGTTAAATGGTAGAATTCAATGTTGTTATTATTTCTATCAAATTTTTAATGGAATGCAGGTACCTTACCAAACAAATAAATCTGCTTTAGTGGAGAAGATAGCGGAACTTGTGGAGAACAAGGTAGGTGATGTTGTGAGGAAAGTTATATTAGTATATGTTCGTATATTTTGGTTGCGTCAAAATTAATTGATATAAACATCATGTTCTTATTATCTATTTATTTGTGTTATTTTTTACCTCGTTTAGAAATTGTTAGAGTATATATTAGTATATTTTACGTTCTTGTAAATAATATGTATTCATTTGTCCTTTACCTTCTCTAGGTCAACCTTGTATATTTGTCTATATATATAGACTTCAGTAATGAGAATAAGATCTATCTGGTTCTCTCAAACCTTAGTTTCTACAGAAATAAACTATTATGAGCTTTTTCCGTTTCAAATTTGAAACTTAAGGAATTATTTGGCAATTATTTTTAAATTTTTTTTCCGCTTTTAGAATAAAAATGTGTTTGGATAACTGTCATCTGATTTATGTTTTCTTTTTGTATATTTTGGAAAGGGAGTTGTTAATTCTTCCAAAATCACATATTTGCGAATGGTAACAAAAGGTATTGAAAGAAACCTCTAGAAATCCTTGAAAAGTGATATCTTCTAGTTTTTCCTTCTTTTCTTAGTCTGTGAAATGCTTTGTGGGGATGGTTAGAACACTTATGTTCTTGAGGACTCACACATCCATACTTTTCATGGAGATTACTCTTGCCAAGGAATCTCCATAAAAAAAGAATAAAATTTTGTTTTTTTTTAATATTTTTTGCTACCTCACGACTTTGCCACCGACTTTGAGAGTGAGTTTTTCTTAAGAAGAAATAATTGATGGTGTGAGTTAGAGAGATAACTATGTGAAGTCTTTACACAATAACTGCTGTCATAGTAGTACTCAGTTTGTTAATTGGGTTTAATAGTTGATTTCTCTGTTAGACTTTGTTATGATTTAGTTAGTTGGTATTTAATAAAGGAGGTAATCTCTCGTTTTCATAATTTTGAATAAATGGATAATCTTGAATGTTAGGCTACAATAGTTCATGGCAGTCCTGTTAAGTTTGCGTTGAATGAAACAGGCATATTTTTAGTAAGGATGAGAGGACTGTAGACACCATTTCTCGTTGACTGTAGTGTAAGTTATTGTTTGTTTAATGTCTAACTGTCCTTATTTTTATAAGCAGACATTGGATGGTGTAAGTGACATTAGGGATGAGAGTGATCGATCTGGAATGCGTATTGTAATTGAGGTAAAAATGACGTTGAATACTCTGCTTTTCTCATCGTTATGACCCATTCAAATATTACTACTACTTCTATCTAGGATATTAAATCTTACGAATTCCTTGGCAACTAAATGTTGTAAAGTATTTAATTCAATAAAAAGTTCATTTCTTGTTGAAAAAATATGGTAAGATCTCAGTAGTTGTCCTTTGAAATTAATTGAGGTACGGTGTGTAAGCTAGTCCAAATATTCACATATTACCAAAAAAAAAAAAATCGTGTATTACAAAATTGTCCTTTACAGCTTAAATATCGAGCTAAAGCTTACGAGGAAAAAGTTGACATAACATGAATTGCTTTGTCATGTGTATATTTGTTGCACTAGAAAAGAAAAGGAGTGGACAAAATGATAGTTAGACTGATGGGTCTTTTAATCTTCTTTACAGCTTAAGCGAGGAGCAGATCCATTAATTATTCAGAATAACTTATATCGCCTAACATCTCTTCAGTCTGGTTTTAGCTGCAATATGGTGGGGTGAGTGGGTGCTCCCTTCCTACCAACTTCTTGTTCTGCCTTTTTTCTTTTAATCATATCTTCTCATTAAAAGATATTTACATTAATTTGTTTGTTGATTACTATTCTCGTAGAACTTGATTATAGTCGAAGTGTGAGCAAGTTGGTCTGAACACTCACGGATATAAAAAAAATATTATATTAGTTTTCATGCTGAAATTTGAATTCAATTTAATGCTTCTCTCAAATTCTTTAGAACGATAATGTTGAACAATCCTTCACTGATATACTCCGAACTGATTCAATTACAGCTTAGATTCTTACCAAAAAAAAAGGTTAGAATTTGGTGGACCTAAGAAATTTAAAATATTACTTAATATAAGATATTTGAAAAAAAAATTATTTAAAATTTTTGGGATAGGATTGGTTGATTTCTATTTTAAGTAAATATTATCTAAATTCTAGAGGAAAAATTAATTAAGTCTTTTTTAAACCTTATGTAAAGCTAATCAAATTTAGTCCTATTACTATCCCAAAGCTCGTTAACTTTTTCCTTCTTTCTCATGAATTTTATGTTTTATAAGTTTGAAATTAAAGAAGTTGAATCCTCTTTTCTTGTTTCTTACCTCCCTCCCCCAATCCACGGAAAAACAAAGGAATAAAATGGTAAGGTTACTATCAAAATCAATATTTTGAATTTTGATTGCAAAGATAAAAGCATGCATTTTCTATCATCTAGAGTTTCTGAATTTTTTTGGGCGAATATTTGAATGAAATTATTACCCATAATTCTATGTTTATGAGGATATTGCTCAACGATAATTTGTGAATCACTTAATTGGACATTAACTTTCTTTGAAATGATGTGCTGGATTGTGGATACCCTCAATGACTAACGTTTCTCTTTTGAAATTTTCCTTCGAGTAATGCAACTTTAAATTTACTTGCAGTATCATTAATGGACAACCTAAACTCATGGGTTTGAAGGAATTACTGCAGGTGATTAGTTTCACATAATAAGTCTTTTTACTTCTTTCCTTTGACCATTTTCCTCTCCCATGAAACCATAACTTCGACATTGTAGTAGAATGAATTTCTTGCTTTCCTATTTCATCTCGGTCATTTGTTTTCATTGATAGTTGAGTTGGATTTTAGTGCTGTTCGTTCATATATTCTCATCACATGTATGAATATTGTTTATATTCGAGCTGTTAGAATTTTGGAGTATTTAAAAAGAGTTGAAGCATTAGAAATTTGAATGAATTTTTTTTTTTTTAAGAAACAAGGATGTATATTAATCATGAAACCCAAAAAAGGGGAAGACAATCTAAAGGCAGAGGGTAGAGAGAACCCTCTCCTCGAGACTATAAAATTAATCTTACATAATCAAAATTAGACTGTAATTATAAAAAATCTTTTTGTTGATTGTAGCCCACCAAGATATTCACAAAAAAAGAATCTTTTGGAATGGCTTTGTCCTCAAAAGTTCTACTATTTATTTCTCGTCAAAGAAGCCAAATGAAATGACTGGGAGTTTCAGAATGAGCTTTGTTGGTATTTACAGCGGGTCTATTACACAATGGACAATGCATAGAGGAGATTGATTGATTATGTACAAGGATAATTTAAAAAGTTACCCTTAAAAATGGAACACTTGTGGTGGGAACTAGAAACTGAAGGAGAAATTAATGGAAAATGCTACTGTTATAAGGAAAGCTACAAAGTTCCAAGCTCTTTGAGAGGCCTCGACTCTCTCAAAACTAATTTGAAAATCTATATGTTTTTAAACCCCTCAAACTTGTTGACTTGCAACAAAAATAAGTAATAATAATCTCAGTGCTATTAATAAGCTTTGGTCCAATTCATGGATGCCCCGTAAACATTTCATTCCTGAAAGAGTCTGACAATTTTTGAGAGTCAATTAGCCCTCTTACCTGTTGGCACTCAAGTCAGACACCCGTGTATTCATTTAGCAACCTTTTGCACAGTGCCTAAACATAGAAATTTGAACATTATTGGGGGAAGCCACTATTCTATATTGTTTCCTTCAAATTTAAAGCAGCAAAATTTGTGTATTCATTTCCAAACTTAGCCCTCTGACCGCTTCATTTTTTTTTTTAGTTTTCAGGTTGAGATGCATCACCTTCTGAAATGTTAGTTATATGAAAGATGTTATCTATACAATACAATTTGTCGTTTGTCAAGTTGAATACAGGAATTGTAGATGACTTCTGTTATCTATTATCTATTATTTGTAATTTGTAGTGGGAACCATAGGGAAATGCTTGGCTTGACTTTGACATCATTGTAGATTATAGCAATGTGCCCCTTCAAACAATATTTTCCTTGGCGTAATTTATGATTGATTGAGATGAAAGATAACTTAATTTTGTTTTTTCTTGAGTAAATTCCAGGCATTTTTGGATTTCCGGTGTTCAGTTGTGGAGAGACGTGCAAGGTTTAAGCTCAAGCAGGCAAAAGAGAGGAGACACATTGTTGAGGTCTGTACTGTCTCACCTAATGACATTACCTAGAGTATTGTCACAGGTCACAAAGTAGTGTCTGCTAGATGGAGAACATTTCTTGTAGATGCCCTTTTTAAAATTAAAATGGACGAAACCAATTTGTTGAGCAGAACTCTGGATCACTCTGATTTTCAAACAATGATTTGGAATTTTGGAAGGCTCCCTTTGAACTCCGAAGTGAAGTTTTGCTGGCTATTTGTACTTTAATTGCTAAATTCACATCAAATGTTATGTACTTCGAAAAATTCGATTTCTTTATTTCCCTGCTTATCCTTCTACTTTATGTTTCCTTTTAAAGTATTTATTTTCATTAGAAGAAATCTGAATCTTTAAACTATTCATGCCATTAATCTTTTTCTTTAGTGTCTCCTTGGACCGCCTGAATGTTAAAGAGAAAAGTCCTCTCAATTCAAAAGCCGTATTTTGCTTTCAGAAGTTCTATTCTTCGTCATATTTTTTTGTAGTTTACATAATACTGTCTTGTCCATAGGGTATTGTTATTGGACTTGATAATTTGGATGGAGTGATAAATCTGATAAGGGAAGCTTCAAGCAATTCTATCGCATCTGCTAATCTGAGGACTGGTATGTTTCTAGAATTCTCAATTTTTCTTTGTGTCCTCAGAAAAAAAAAACCTCAATTTTCTTCATTTAATGCTGTTTAGTTGGTGGCATTGGTACCTTTTCTTTTTGAGTGGTTGTGATTATTGTTAATTTTGATTTCAATAATTTTCTTTTGGTTTCAATTTTATTTTTAATTTAAGATCCCTTCCTTGGGGATTTTTCCCTTCCTGTCTCTCTTTAGTTTGTTATTGTTATTTTTTTTAATTTAATTTTTAAATGGGAAACCAACTTTTGTTAGGAAGGGATAAGAGAGGGCACAAAAAGAGAGTGTCTGGCCAAGAGGGGAGTACAATTATCACAAAATTAAAAAAAAAGAAACCCAACAAAACAGAGATAATTACAAATTATAAAGAGGCATTAAAATGCACCTAATTCCAAACATCCATCAATATTTTCTATTCCTTTCCATCATCTTTCTTCCTTTCTTGGTTATTAGACCGTCATTCCAACATGGATGTCTTGAATTTGATTGTGGTCAACCCTGAGCAAAACAGTACGCAAACGACCTTGTACCTTTTAGTGCTCCTATGAGCAATGTTCTGCTGTGGTCAAACTTTTTTCTGGATCATTTTTCTTTTTCCCTGATAGAAAATGAAAATTTTGCAAACCATTTCACTCGCAATAATCCATTTATGAGTATCTTGTTCAAAAACAATAATCCATTTATGAGCTACACAATTAAAAATTATATATATTAGAATCTTTTTTCAGATCCCAATCATCTTCTAAGGTGCAAAAATAGTGATTCAGAAATTATTAGCTGCAGTGAAAGGAAATGAAAGAGCCAAGGATACATATTCTTTCGATGTATTAAACAGAGAAGGTTGATTTCTGTAATGAAGATTTCTCACATTTCCCGTAAAATATTTCCGTATATTTCTCTTGTCCACGACCATTTTCCATGTAGAAGCAACTTTGATATTAAGACCATTTTCTTTTGTCCTTCTTTAGCTTCAATTGGCCAAATTTAAAGCATCTCAATGGTGTGTTCTATCCAATCTTTTCTCGTATTACTCTCCTACCTTGATTTACACTAATTGGGGGGCTTTCCTTTCCCATTCTAATTTGTATAGATTTTATTCTATTTTTCTTTTGGTTACTCCCGTTTGTATATTTTTTTCTCTTTTTGTTACTTTTCTCTCACTCCCTTGGGAGTTTGTATCTTTGAACATTGTATGTTCCCTTTCATAGATCAATGAAAAGTTCGTTTCTTGTTAAAAAAAAAAAAAGACCATTAAATGCATCTTCAAAGGTTATACCCCAAGTTATGAGGATTACAGATGTTATTCTCTTCTTTTTCTTTTTTTTTAACCAGAAACAAACTTTTCATTGATAATATAAAAAGGAAGTAAAATGTTAGGATGCAAGCTCCCAAAGGGTAGCGAAAAAAGAGAACAATTTATCAACCAGCATGGAACAAAGATGTGGAAGATACAAGATAATAGAACAATCGACCAAAATCACATCAGAAAAGCAACATCAGAAAGAGTAATGCCAAAAGTCAGAAAGATCAGAGACTTGAAAAGCAGTCTTCAACCATGCTTGCCCATCCAGAAACGACTGCCAAGGGGAATCCAAAAGAACCACGAAATAAAAACTGAGGAATCACAAAACAACCAAAATGAACTTGACTCCCAGAACCTGGAATTAAAGATTCGACTGAAACCTCCCCCTCCAAGCCAGCAAAAAAATCAGGAACTAGGTGCACCGAAGAAAGCAAGGTACATGATCTCCTTTTAGAATTAACTAAACAACAATGTTGCCGAACTCCACCAAAAACTTGGATTCCTAAACAGGATCCTTAAACCACTCAACCCTTGTCAAGAATTGTAACCATGCTGCACACCTTTAAACCAATGAAGAGACTGGAGAACAATGGTCAAAATGATTTTTCCTCCAAAAACAGGCTCGAACTGTCAAGGAAAGAGCCTGAACCCGAAACCTTACAACATAAGATTTATTCTATCATGAATGTTAGTTTCTTTGAAGATCGACCTTACTACCGAGCCTCCATTTTGGGAGACAACCTCTAAGTACTAATATAGAAGAAACCAACATTGACTTTTAAGAAAGTATTTCTTTTTTTGGATGAGAAACAATTTTATTGATGATATGAAATTATAAAAAAGGGAGTATCCCAACCAATGGAGTTACAAAATAAGTATCCAATTGGATAATAGATTAGAAAAACTATAATGATGAAAAAGGGGAGCATTTTTACCAAGATAGTAAGAGTATATCTTAAAAAAAAACTATTAAAAGAACGCTCCTCGTCTTCTGGAATTCCTTTCTTGCCAAGTGTTCCAAAAGAAAGCTCTCACAAAGTTCATCCAGAGGAGCTTCTTTTCTCTCTTGAAGGGGTGGTCCACCAATGTAAAATGTAGAAGAGACTTTGGATTGGTACGGAGAGCCGTGCACCATCCTCCGTACCAATCCAAAGGCGAAGAGGATAAGACTCCAAAAAGTGGTTGCAATCTTACAGGACTTCCTATAACACAACTCCCAAAATAAAGGCGATCAGCCAACCAATATCCAAAAGGAAATGTTTAGTCTACATTCAGAGGAAAAAGGAAGATCAGAGTTTGAGAGGGATCAGCTGATGCAGCAGCAAGGCCAATAAAATTTTCCCAACTCTAGCAGTTTACCATGTATGCTCATTAACCTCACTACAACTGAAACTAATGACTTTCCAGAAACAAATGATGACCCAAATTTACCCATTGCTAAAAGAAAAGGAATACGAATAAGCATCCCAAACAAATTTACAATCCTTAGAAAATTCTATCCTCCGCTTTCCATGCTTTCACTAATAACATGTAAACCATCCAAGTCCTAACAACTAACTAACTGTAACAAGCGATGAATTTACAAGCAATTACAAATGTGCCCAACTAAACCTACATGAGACCATGAATAAATGACGATAGTGTATTTCATTTTAACCTAATTACAACTTTATCATTACTCTACTAACTGGTGGTTGGACAGTGTATGTATTCTTTCATATGACCTATTTTGGCACTGAACTTATTTTGTACTTATTTTGATTGCTGACTCTGTTTAATGACTCTAGGCAGCTTCTATCATATTGCTGTGATGTAAAGTAGTCTGAAATTGCTGTTACTTTCCATTTTCTTGCTGCAGAATTCAGCCTTTCTGAGAAACAAGCTGAAGCTATATTAGATATTAACCTTAGGAGACTTACACACCTCGAGGTTTGGTGGTCATGCTAATCATATGTTAGAATACTTATTCTTTATATCATTGTAATATTCTTTATTATTTTGTCCTTTATGGTCCCTTTACATTCTTTACTCAGGTTAACTTTGTATATTTGTTTATATATATTCTTCTGTGAATGATAATAGAATTATTTGATTCTCGCACCTTAGTCTCTACAATATGATTGTCTCCTGTTGGCTTTTTTGAATTACATCTGAGTTATTGTAACCTTTTGTTCAGAGGAAGAAGTTTATTGATGAAAGTAAATCCTTAATGGAGCATATTTCCAAATTAGATGAGCTGTTGTCAAGCAGGAAGAACATACTGCAGGTATGTTATCTGATATAGAATTTTATCTCCAATTGGTGCTCATTTGGAGTTTCTATTGTTTTTCTGACCCGGTGTAAATTCGTTAGAGGCAATTGTGATGCTGGTTCATTGTCTTAATTTTCCCCTTGGATTGTGGGTTACAAATGCGAACTCTGGTTGTTTTTTCATGCACTTTTTTTTTGCTATGAGCAGTCTGCAACCTTTTTTAATGCTTTGATGGTGTTTCCCTGTAGAAGAATAGGGGACGTTGGCTATTGTCAGATTTTTTTACTCTCGTTTGAGGCTAGTAGATCTCTTTATTTGGTAGCATCTGTGTAGTTCCCTTACATCAATTCGGAAAGTTTTTGCTCTTGCTCACCTACAACTTTATGTTCTCTGTTTTTGTTCTCAGTGTTTTAAAATGTGTTCTTCTCGAAAGGCCCTTTAGCGAATTTTTTGTGAAGAAATTAGAAATGTCCTTCAAAAATTCTCTTTTCTCTAAATAATATCTTACAAACTCTCTAATTTCTTAAAATTTTCTTTAATTCTTTCCTGTATAAAAAATTATTTACAAATTTTATATTATGTGCCCAAAAAAGGTCCTTGCTTCTGTTGCGCTTCATACTTGAGCCCTGCATGGCTATTGTGCTTTGATATGCCTTGCACTTTAGAAAAACACTGCATTGGTTGAAAGATGCTCATCTTATTGGTTTCCAACAACCTCCTCCTCTTCCTGTTGTAATGCCTAGCAACTGTTCTACTTGTTTAGAATTATTATTCTTTCTCTATCTGACAATTCACATGGTACGTTTATGGTCTTTATTGAAATTGTAGTTAATAGAACAGGAAGCAATTGAGCTGAAAGACAAGTTTCCAAGTCCTAGGCGTTCAATTTTGGAAGACACTGATAGTGGTCAACTTGAAGACATCGATGTCATTCCAAATGAAGAGATGCTTTTGGTAAGTTAACAAATCCACTCATTCTCATTTTATGACATTATCTTTCCTCGTGGATTTTTGTTTTTGATAAGATTCCTCATGTATTATTCTAATACCAATTTTCATTTAAAAATATATGTATATTGTACCCATCAGGCACTTAGTGAAAAAGGTTATGTTAAGCGGATGAAACCCAACACCTTCAATCTTCAGCATCGTGGAACAATTGGAAAATCTGTTGGAAAACTGAGAGTTAACGATGCAATGTCAGACTTTATCGTTTGTCGTGCACATGACCATGTCCTGTATTTCAGGTACTTCTAATTTGACTTCATTAACAAAATTTCCTTAAATTAACTTATTAATAGGGCTGTTTTTTGTATGCCCTCGTGCATTTTTTTTTTTCATTTTCTCAATGAAAAGTTAGGTTTCTCATTAAGAAAAATTATTAATAGAAAAACTGGCTGATGCGGTCCAATCAGTGTTTTCGAGGCGCAAGGCGCACCTCAAGGCGACAAGCCCTTAGATCGCCTTAAGGCGAGAGGCGATAAAAAAGCGACGCCTGAGTGAAGCAAGGCGCACCTTTATTTATATATATATATATATATATATATATAAAATTCCAAAGTTATAAAACATTAAATAAGATTAAACAGTAAATATATCAAGTAAAATAAAGAAGCGTGTTTTAAAACATTAAAACATTAAAAAAATAATTTAATATTTAAATAAAAGTTCACTTAAATTAGCAAATAAAAATTTTAATAATTTAATATTTAAATAAAAGTTCACTTAAATTAAAAAATAAAAATTTTAAAAGTTTTTATATCGTAAAACGCAATGGCAATAACCCATTTAAGCTGCCATCTGTTTATTAGTCACCATGCATGGCACTAGCACTAAATGTTCTTGAAAATAATACCATGCATGACCCTCATTTAATGCTTCTTGAAAATGTAATTCTGGCTTTTGCTTTTCTCCCACTTTTCTTATTTTTCTTCTCTTTGCATCTGAATCTTCTTCTTCCTAATTTCGACACTTCTTTTTCCTTCCACTCTTCCACTTTTCATTCTTCTTTCTTCGACCTTTCATTCTCCTTCCATCCTAATGTTTTTCCTTTTAATTTCGACGATCGATAGAGGCAAATAGTTGCCGGCAAAGACAAAGAAGGTGAA
>NW_019104491.1:1153000-1165651 GCF_001995035.1 Momordica charantia
GAGGTGAGCTTGTTGTGCGCCCGCCTTCAACAAGGCGATCGCCTTGCCTCAGGCGAGCAAAGGCGCGCCGAGGCGCGCCAAGGCGAGCGCCCGGTTGAAGGCGCTCGCCTGGGCACGTTGCAAGGCGCACCTGGGCGAAATCGCCTTGCCTCTCGCCTGAGGCGAGTGCCCGGGTGCGCCTCGAAATCACTGGGTCCAATTTGAGAGAAAATTTAGTAATGATTCATTAATCTTCTAAGGGAATGCAGAAACCTATTTAAAGGCTTTTAGGAGCTAATAGCCATAAGGCTATTTACTGTGCAGTAAAAGATCAGCCTTTTAAAACAAACATAAGGCTGACAAATGCTAACTACGACAACTACTCTAAATAATCTAACCAAAAATTAAAATAACTACTTTACTAACGGAGTTGTATCATTGAACATTATTGTTCCTTTTCATTAATCTGTCAAAAGTTCGTGTCTTGTGAAAAAAAAATAGCTACTTTACTAAGTTGTAGTAGTTTAGATATATCACTGGTGAAGGGTGAATCCGTATATTTCTTGCTGATCTTGCAGTTTTAAAATGGTAAATTGGTATTTGGATGAGAATTTACTGGAGGTTCCATGCTGATTAGACATGTGAATTAAAAAATAAGATTCTAAAAAAACTTTGTGGCTCATTAGACGTGAATCTGAGCTGGAGTTTTCCTAATTCTTACGACTCTTCTGTTACCCAGCTAATCCTAGGCCCCAACTTCAAAGGCCACTCTAAAGTCCTTTGGACTAATGCGTTGCATGCTTCCCTTGTGGTGTTTCTGGGCCGAGAAAAATCAAAAACATTTTAGTTGACGTTTCTGCATGGCGTCTTGTTTCCAAAAATCGTAATTTTGGCTTTTTTCATATCTTTGCCAATTAGGAAGCCCTTTTGTAACCGTTGGGCTGCTTGGGGATCTCTCATTCCCCCCTTTCTGTATCATGCCTTTTTGATCAATATATTATTAGTTTCATATAAAATTAAAAAAGAATGAACTCAAGATGCAAAGGGAGGACCCCTTATAATACTTTATTTTGACTACCAGGAAACTAGCAGTATAGCACAAAACTCTATGTGTCGTTTATTATTTCTTTCCTCGTATAGCTCTATCTGTGTTATGTACATCAAGGGCTTTAACTATTCATTGGAAATAAACTGAAAAAAAACAGTTTTTATTCTTTTTTTTTATAAGAAACCTTTGATTAAAGCCAGAAAAGGAAAAACAGCCTATGGGCAGGGGGAAGAGGGATCTCCCTCCCAAAAACTAGACAAGAAAAACTCTCCGATCTTGCAAAATCATAGAGAGGCTGTAATTACAAAAGAATTTTTTTTGCCTGTAGCACCACCAAGAAGAGTGTAACTGTACACCATGACAAACCATATCGACAGAAGAGGACTTATCTTCAAAAATCCTAGAATTCCTCCCCATCCACAAATTCCACAGAAGAGCCCTAGCAACACAATTCCAAAGAATTTTGGCTTTTTCTTTTAGGTGCCACCCTTGAAGCGCTTCATCCATCCAGTCTTCGATGTGGAGAGGTAAGCAAGCCGAGATTCCAAAAATCTGTAGCAAAAAAGACCACCCCTTCGAAGCAAAATAGCAATGAATAAAGAGTGCTCTATTAGCTAAAGTCCAAAGGAAGACTTTAACCTTCTTGGGAATTCCATACTTCCAAATGAGAGATATGAGGGGCACTTTCAGCTTTGGAGTAATTTCAAAAAAACTTCTAAAGGCAGACTTCGTTGTACAAAGGCCAGAAGAATCAATAGTCCATATGGTTCTGTCTGCTCCCTCCCCTATGCGCATCGTATCAAGCCTCGATAAAATACCCATCCAGCTATTCATCTCTCTGTCAAGGAGATCCCTTCTTAATCCCAAATCCCAATCTTGTTGGTCCTCCTTCCAACATTCTGCCACAGTAGCATTCTGTTTCGAAGACAGCATATAAATATCAGGGAATTCTTGGGCCAGCGTCTCATTTCCTGCCCATTTATCTTGCCAAAATCTGATTCTGTCCCCGTGGTTCGCTTTAAAGGACAAGAAGTTCAAGAAGAGTTGGCTGTTCTTGGCAATGTCAAACCAAGGCTTTCCTAAAGCTGCTCCTTTGCGTTTTTTCTGTCAACCACCCGAAAGGCTCGAATCCGTAAATGCTTGCTATAACTCTCCTCCACAAAGCATTATTCTCCTGCGTAAATCTCCACAGCCACTTAACGAGCAAAGCGTTGTTGCATTGCTGGAAAGCTCCAATGCCCAAGCCACCCATCTCCAGGGGAAGGGAAGTAATATCCCATTTAACTAGGTTTCGATGGGGATGGGAGCTGCCTCCTTTCCAGAAGAAATCCCCCACCAACTTATCAAGATCTTTAGTTATTCCAGCCAGGGCTTTTAAAAGAGATAGGTAATAAATCGGCAAACTGTTCCGAATAAAAAAACAGTTTTTATTCTACTCTGTAACACTAAGGTTAGGGCTTTAACTATAAGTTTCTTCAGTAGTATTTCCTTTTTAAATATCATGTAATGCTAATATAGAAGCTACTGCGTGTAGTGATAAAGGTACTGTCTATTCAGCTCGTGCCTACAAGATTCCAGAATGTGCCCGAACTGCTACTGGCACACCATTAGTTCAGGTATTCATAGTTTTGATTTTTTTTTTCATCGAAAACTTTGAAGGTTGGTGATTGCTTAAAGTGATAAATTTTCTTTTATGATTGAGCTAGATCCTATCTTTATCAGATGGAGAGAGAATAACCTCCATTATTCCTGTGAGTGAATTCGATGGAGATCAATTTTTACTTATGCTCACAGCAAACGGTTACATCAAGAAAGTATCTTTGAACCTCTTTTCATCAATCAGATCAACTGGAATTATAGCTATTCAATTGGTGTGTTCCCTTTTATGATAATGATGTGATCTTGTATTCTTAGTTATATTCTTAACAGAATGCATCAAGCCTTCTAAACTATTTTTCAGGTGAGTGGCGATGAGCTAAAATGGGTCCGACGTTGTGCAAATGATGATCTTTTGGCAATGGCCTCACAGAATGGAATGGTCATTTTAAGTTCTTGTGATATTGTAAGTCACTGCCCTCTGCCCCCACCACTAGGCTACTCTTTGGTGGCTTTATTTTTTGATTATATCTCAGAAAAGCCCTTGAATCTAAATACATATTGAAAGTAGAATAATTACTAGAAAATTTTTGATTAACACTTCAATTTGAGGCCATGAATGTACGTAGTCAAAAACGATTCAAAGGCCATGGAATGTACATAGTCGCAAGGAAGCTTTAGTTTCACCATGTAATATTCTTTCACTTGCTTTTATTTCTCAGATTCGGGCACAAGGCAGAAATACCAGGGGTGCAGTGGCCATGAGGCTAAAAGCAGGGGATAAGATGGCAAGCATGGATATCATTCCAGCAGCTGTGAGGAATAATTTAGAAAGGATGCCAACAACTCCACGTAGTAGGTAATTATTTTATTGTGAAAAAACCCCAATGCTATTTTGCTTGAAATCTTGATGTTCAGATGGTTGGTATAGCCAGTGGTGGGATACAAACTATATATTTAGTATTTTCTTTTAGTAGGAATTTATTATATTTAATGAGCATTTGATGATGCCCACTATTTGATTGTTGCATATAACCTTAAGAATTGTTAGCTTCGGTGTTTCCAGCTCTAAAGGCTTTAATGGTCCGTGGCTCTTATTTGTGTCTGAAAGTGGATTTGGAAAGCGGGTTCCATTGAGCAGTTTCCGCCTGTCCCCTTTGAATAGAGTTGGTTTGATTGGATACAAGGTATCTCAAATACACAATTTTTTATTACTGGACTGTTTAACCTAATCTTTTTTTAAGCCGCCCCTTTATCTAATCTTCTTTATTTGTAACCGCCATTAAGTTTTCCTCGGAGGATCGATTGGCAGCTGTATTTGTAGTTGGATTCTCATTGGCAGGTGATGGATCAAATGTTTTATTTGGGAACTTTTGCCTTCAATAACTTTCTTTGGTTTCTTTTTTTCCCTTTTTCTTATTACAAATTATATTTATTCAGAGGATGGTGAAAGTGATGAACAAGTGGTTCTAGTAAGCCAAAGTGGTACAGTCAATAGAATTAAGGTCCGGGATGTTTCTATACAATCTCGCTATGCCAGGTAAATATTAGTTGGTGCTTCTTATTTGGTTAAAATATTTATTTTCCCCCAAAGAGTACTCTTCCTGATATAGTTCTCACTTTGAAATGTTTTAATTCGGTCACTTTAGATTAAATGAAAATCCAGAGTCATATACAACCTTAGCTTCCAATTTTTAATTGCTTGGCAATTCCTTTTATTTTGGTTCTGTACATGTACACTCTCATAAAACTGTATATTAAAGCTCAAGTACTTGAGGCAAACTTTTGGTTGAAAACGTCGAGTCCTCAATTTCTTCTTCTCTTCAACGTAGTGTTAAATTGCCCAATCTTTAGCACGGTAGACAACAAGTTCAAAAGAAAACCTAGGTACTTCTGTTAGTGTCCCTTAACAAAGCTAGAATGTGATCTTTTGTCCGAGATCTCTTTATTCATTTTAGGTAGGAGGATGATACGTGGATCAAATAGGTCCAGGCATTTTCCCCTGAAGCTAGTTTAGTTTCACATGTCCCTCTTGTCCTTTGTACCCTTGTTATGGATTCAAATCGGTAACCGCAGCCTGCTTATTATAAAGACTTCACATAGATGCAAAGACTGCATGTACTGAACGAAAAATTTCTCTGCAAATGTCCCACCCTGAAGACCAGATCGTTCTATTCTCTGTCCATTAAAGCCCTAAAGGATTCTCAATTCTGCAAATTGAGTTTTCGAATATTTCAAGATGTCCAACAATCAATTTAACCCAAAATTAATTACTTAACTAAATGGAATCATAATTAATGATATTATTTTTCCCACATTTTTCATCCAAGTTCCATAGTTCACAGGTGACCTGGATGGAACATTTCACCTGAAAAATTTTTTGGTTTTTTTGTTTTTGAATTAAGGCTTCTTTTTGTATCATTTTTTAAATGTTTCAGGGGTGTTATTTTGATGAGGTTGGATCATGCTGGAAAGATCCAGTCTGCGTCTTTGATCTCGGCTATGGATACGGAGCCTGAGGAAGAAGCTTAAACTGCTTGCTGAGATTGACGCGACCTACATATCAATCACATTCCAGACAATGGGATCTTTCATGTTTGCAAAGTGCTGCAATGTCTTCTGCTCATCCTCTCCTACCTAGTGAAGGTTGACTCAGCATTGGTGTTAATTTGACTGGAAGCAGAGACCAGTTATTCGGTTTTGCGGAGTGGTTAAAAATTAGTTCGAACTGCTAACAGACTGTTGGGTCTCTCGTCACTGGTGGTTGATGAATTTTCAAAGTTTGTATGTCGCCCTATGTTTTTGTTTTGGTAGAGCAATTCTGTATAGGTGATTACCCTTTCTTTCTTTCTTTATTTCTTCAGCGATGACTTGTCAAAATATTCATCTACCTAGCTGTTGTAATTGTAAACTCTATGGTTTTCTGCCGCTATCAGTTTGATTCAAAATATTAGCTGTTGTAATCTTAAACTCTATAGTTTTCTGCCCCTATCAGTTTGAGTTTGATCCACAATATTATTTGTAGTCAAGTCACTGCTAGACCATTATTCAACTTACCAACCTCTAGTTTGAAAGATTCAAGTTTTTGCTGCAAATATCTGCCAGGTTTGCCATCTCTTGAACTGATTTTGAACTGTTCATCATCTTTTTATTTAGTTCAACAATTGTTGGGTGGAAGTAAATCTTTCGACCTTCAAGAAAGTAAGAAGTGTTATTTCTTATGCATCACATATTTCACCACTGCATCTCTCGAAGCTACAAATTTGAATGAGTCAACTAAAATCAACTTAACCTCGTCAATCTTTGTAGAAGACAATGTAGGAGATTAATTCTGTATATTGAACGTAACCTACCAATAACAAGGACAAAATGTTTTGTACAGAGCATGGGCAGCTAATGAACATACAGGAATCTCTTTTTTTTCCCCATAGAACAATATTTCAAGGTGAGTACTGAGCACTAAGAACTTCTCCAAATGATCAATGTGATTCTAATACTTCTCTAAACCAGTATTACGAAGGAAAAAGTAATTCAAATTGAACAATGCCTTGAATTCCCGAATGCCACCACCTGTTTTTCACAAGCAGATAAAGAAATAATCACACGATCCCTTCCCTTTTCAAGCATTTGCTAACTGAATAATACAGAAGCAGCAGCTTTGAAGACGTGTAGGTGTATGTAGGAAATCCTTCACTGAATTGGAAGTCAATCTAAATCTCACATGGTGTAATTCGTCATCTTGTGTTTCCTATCTCGGCCTACAAAATTTAGGAGAAATAAAGCCATTTGAGCATGAGTAGTACTCGAGACCAAAATGAAGGTATCGGGTACGAATGAAAAACATATCATTAGATACCGAGCTATTCACCCAAGGCCGTAAATTACCAATAAATGGCACAGCAAGCAATAAGAAAGAAGGTAAGAAGAGGAGGAGAGAGAAAGAGAGCATGAGGGATCACGTTCAAGCCATACTAATGTTTTCAGACTATATGATGTAAGCTTATACTAAAAGACACACTAGAGGATTAGATATCAGTAGGCAAGATTCACTAATACCAAACTAAGGTCTAGAGGATTAGATATCAGTAGGCAAGATTCACTAATACCAAACTAAGGTCTTTATTCTACCACTTTAATTCACAGCAATAACAATACCACAAGTAGTTCTTAATCAGCAGTTGGTACTTTTAATAGAGCAACTTACAACGGATTAAAAAAGAGTGTACAGTGCAGAGAGGTCGTGGGTCAAGTGATGTCCACAATTTCTCTTTATCCATCCCCTTGATATTTTGAAAATTGGTTGGTTGAAGAAGGAACCAAAAAGAAAGTATCATTACCAATTGATGTTCATATTGATCTATTATCCACCAAGTATACAAAAACCTAACCATACATGCCCCCAACTATATCTTTTTAGTCTATTGTAAGCATAAGTTTTATGATCATTACTTGTTTACTATGACAAATCAGAGAGTTATGTGATATCCCTAGCTATGAAGGTTACCAATTCTCATTTGGTCTCCCTCTCTTCAACCGTATCTTTTTTTACTATAACAGGAGTACTTTATGGGGTATCAATGTAAATATCTTAATTATAAAAGCATGTTAGTTATTTTCCCTTTATTAGAGTTTTACATCGCTAGTTCATAGCTCCCATGAATTGTCAATATATATTGTACATATAACTCTAGGAAGTTATGCATGAGCCTCACGCATTTCATAATGGATTTGTTGTCAGTCCTATGCATGTGGGGGCCACTCCTTTCTCACTGTTTTCAACTCAACCTCTGTTTGTCTTTTTCTCTGCACTTGGTTGGGCATAAAGTAAACCACATGCATGTTAGACCATTTTAAGGAAGTCAAATTTTTTCACTATGAGGTTCTGGTTTTTGGTTATCCGGACCAAATTTTGTTTCCATATTGATACTACGGCCAAAAGGAGTCATAGTTATGTCTAATTGGGCTCTAAATAATGTCAACAAATCAATAAAAACTCATACTACTATAATAGGAGTAAAACAGTTAGATTTCATAACGCACCATTCTTATGGATAACCATAATGACCATTGATCAGCCTCAAGATGAGGTCAGAAAAACTTGGTAAAGGAAGATGCTCGTTTGTTCTTGCAAATAAGGAACTCAATTGAGAATTAGCTAGTTTGCTTTATCTTTGTGAAAGAGTTAGCTTGGAATTTGTTCCTTTTTCTTGATGTCCACTAGTGTCCAAGCCAACTTGTGTACTTCATATGTTAATAGAATTTATGATGCGTGCAAGGCTAGCTATGAAAAAAACTTTGCGTCCAAGTTTATATATTTTGCACCATTCAATAAAGATGTGCGGTTTCAACAAGCCCAAGAAAAACAGGGTTGTATTGAGTTTTTTCAGTTGGGTGTTAGACCCCCGGTTACTAAAATTTATTCCCGAAGGGGTAGGATGGGAAATGTACTTGGTAGTGGGGAATAATGTAGCGTGTAACGGCCTAGCGAGAGAATATGGGATGTGGGCCAGGGGAGACGGTTATGTTACTGTTTTGGTAGAAATAGCTTGGGGAGGAAGGTGAGGGGATCATCGAGGATTTGGTTGAGAGTTAGAAGGATTGGAGAGTTACCCACCCTCTCGAATTGGTGGGGTGTTGCTTGTAATCGCCTTCGGGCTTGTTCATTTGAATTCCAAGAATATTGTGAGGAAATACCTCACAAGTTGGTATAAGAGCGATGCGAACTTGGGAGTACCATCGACAATGACAGTGAAGGATTTGGAAGTAAGGTGTGAAGCAACGGAGAAGGAAATCTCCGATATCAAGAGCGCGATCCTGACGCTATGCGGCAAAGTGGAAGAACAACGACTCGCCTCGGAACGGACTCAGGCGATGCTCTGGGGATTCATATCGAAAGTTATCGACGGAAAGACATCTTCTCTCACACAGATGGGGGAGTCATCGACGCGTAAGGACAAACAAACCGAGGAACTCCCGAAGGTAGTACAAATCAGCGATCAAGCATATGATCAAAGTTTAAGAAGGTTGAGATGTCTATCTTCCTCGGTAAGGATCTTGATTCCTGGTTGTTTCGCGCTGAGCTATACTTTGAAATACATAAACTCACTAATGAGGAGAAGCTAATCGTATCTGTAATTAGGTTTGATGGAATAGCTCTAGCTTGGTTTCGATACCATGATAACAAAGTACGATTCACAGATTGGGAGAATCTGAGGTCCAAGCTTATAGTTCGATTTTGGAGGACAAAGGAAGGGCGACAGTGTGCAAAATTAATGGCGATCAAACAGGAGGGTAGTGTAGAAGAGTACCAAGAGGCATTTGAGGCCTTATCGGCAACTCAACCACACTTGGTAGAAGAGGTACTGGAATCAGATTACCTCAACGGGTTAAATCCTATTTTGCGTGCAGAGGTCCTGGCATCAAAACCGACGGGATTAGACCAGATAATGAGGCGTGCCCAGTTGATCGAAGATCAAGCGACAACATCCCAAGAAAATGGGGAAGTGAATCAGGAACGGCCTTCAAAAGGCGGCATGGGGGGAGTGAAACTGGCGATTAAAACGCCAGAAACGACCGCCACACGTTCCGTAACCTTAGCTAGCAAGCCAGGGACGGCGGTGACAGCTCCAGCGGTGGTTCCGACAGTTAAAAAAGAAACCGCCTACAAACGTCTGACAGAGGAAGAGTATCGAAAGAGATGGGAAAATGGGCTTTGTTTTAGATGTGAGAAGAAATATTCGGTGGGACATCGTTGCAGAAACCAACAACTCCGGGTGTTTATGGTTCATGATGAAGAGTTAACGATGACAGAAGAAGAGGAAGACCATGAGGAGGGAGAGACTTTGGATGAGAAAGGGAAAGCGGTAGTATTGAATACAGTGGTTGGCTTGACGACTCTGGGAATGATTAAAATCAAAGGGATACTGCAAGGGCAGGGAGTGGTGGTGCTTCTTGACTGTGGGGCTGCCCACAATTTCATCTCTAATCGGTTAGTTAAAGAATTTAAGATTCCCCAGTCAGAGACCTACAATTATGGGATTATAGCTGGAACAAGGCCGGCAGTGAAGGGCAAGGGAATTTGCTGTGGTGTAGTGATGGAGTTACTAGGGGTCACGGTGGTAGAAGATTTTCTTCTCATTGAACTTAATGACTTGGATGTGATTTTGGGGATGAAGTGTCTGCAAGCCATGGGGAAGATGGAAATCGATTGGCCGGCATTGACTATAACATTCACACGGGGGACAAAAGGATTGTGCTTAAGGGTGATCCATCTCTAGCTCGAATGGAGATATCACTCAAAAGGATGTCTTGAGCTTGGGAACCCACAGACCAAGGATACCTGGTGGAGTTGCGCGCAATAACGGCCCAAGAGGACCCTCAGAATGCTTAACAGAGGGGGCTCATTCTGGAAAGACCAGGGGAGATTGTGACACTATTGGAGGATTACTCAGATAGGGTACGGAAGGACTACCTCCCCAGCGGGCCATTGACCACCAAATACAACTTAAAACCGGAGCACCACCAGTGAATGTAAGATCGTATAGGTATGCCCACACGCAGAAAGCAGAGATTGAGTCTATGATCGCGGACATGTTGCTGAAAGGCATCATACAACCTAGCACCAGCCCCTACCAAGTCCAGTTATCCTTGTAAAAAAAAAAGACGGAAACTGGAGGTTCTGCGTGGACTATCGAGCATTGAACCAGGTCACTGTTCCGGAATTCCGATTATTGAAGAGTTATTGGATGAGTTGCACGACTCCTGTATGTACTCCAAAATCAATCTTAAGTCGGGCTATCACCAAATCCAGATGTCCCTTGATGCGGTAGCCAAAACAGCTTTTCGAACACATGAAGGGCACTATGAGTTCCTTGTAATGCCATTTGGGCTCACCAATGCTTTCGCGACGTTCCAATCCTTGATGAATCATATTTTCAGGCCCTATCTGCATAAGTTTGTACTTGTCTTCTTCGATGATATCTTGGTGTATAGTTCTAACCATACTCGAATAGAGTATTTGGGACATTGGATCTCAACGGAGGGAGCAAAAGCTGACCAGGCTAAGATCCAGGCCATGCTACAATGGCCCAAACCCTCTAATGTTCGAGAATCAAGAGGCTTTTTGGGGTTGACCGGCTATTACCGCAAGTTCGTGATGAATTATGGAGTGATAGCAGCCCCGCTCACGCAACTTCTAAAGAAGGATTCCTTCAAATGGAACGAGACAGCCACCAAGGCATTTGAAAAATTGAAGATGGCTATGTGTTCCCTTCCGCCCTACCGGAATTCAACTTACCATTTATTATTGAGACGGATGCATCTGGCACCAGTCTTGGAGCCGTCTTAATGCAAAACCAACGACCCATCGCTTACTTTAGTCACACGTTATCTCGGCAGAGCCAAGCAAAATCAATCTATGAAAGGGAGCTTATGGCTATGGTCTTAGCTATTTAGAGGTGGCGTCCATATTTGTTGGGGCAACGCTTCATTGTGCGCACTGACCAACAAGCATTAAAGTTTTTGCTGGAACAAAGGATAGTTCAACCCGAATATCAGAGGTGGGTGTCAAAGCTACTCGGTTACAACTTCGAGATACAATATAAGCCGGGTCTAGAGAATAAAGCAGTAGATGCTCTTTCCAGAATGCCACCAGGGCCCTATTTGACGGTAATGACGGCTCCCACATTGTTAGATGTGGATCTGATAAAATCCGAGGTACAAAATGATCCAGGGTTGGCCAAGATACTTGCTGATCTTGTGCAGGACCGGGACAGTCATCCGAAATATTCTGTGGCAAGGAAGCTTGCGGTACAAAGGCCGAATGGTCTTATCTAGAACCTCCTTTATAATTCTAGCTGTACTACATTTATTTCATAATTCCATTATGGGAGGGCACTCAGGCTTCCTTCGTACTTATAAACGTCTGTGTGGAGAACTATTTTGGCAGGGCATGAAGCCAGATACTAAGAAGTTTGTTGAGGAATGCTGTGTTTGTCAACGAAACAAGACCATGGCCACTGCCCCATCAAGGTTACTCCAACCCTGCCCATACCTGACCGTATTTGGGAGGACATCACGATGGATTTCATTGAATGCCTTCCAAAATCCCAGGGGGCTAATACAATCTTCATGGTGGTGGATCGTTTGAGCAAGTATGCTCACTTCATCCCACTAAGTCACCCCTTCACAGCAAAGACAGTGGCGGCGGCTTTCATTAAAGACGTGGTCTGACTACACGGCTTTCCTCAGTCCATCATTTTCGACAGGGATAAGATCTTCCTTAGTCATTTTTGGACGAAATTGTTCAAAATACAGGGAACCAAATTGAAGCGGAGCACAGCCTACCATCCCCAAACCGATGGGCAGACGGAGATTGTAAACAAATGTCTAGAGACCTATCTACGGTGCTTTTGCTATGACTCTCCAAGGATACGGGGACAATGGTTGTCTTGGGCGAAATATTGGTACAACACTACTTTTCACACCTCCCTGGGAACTACCCCCTTCCAAGTGGTTTATGGGCGAGTACCACCCCCACTCCTTAGCTATGGGATTCATTGGACAGCCAATGACACTCTTGACAGGCAGTTGCAAGACAGGGATCGGGCCCTACATTTACTCAAGGAGAATCTATCTAAGGCGCAGGGACGAATGAAGAAATATGCTGACGTCAAAAGAACCGAAAGGGAGTTTGACGTGGGAGATCTTGTCCTCCTCAAAATCCGTCCTTACCGCCAGAAAACGTTGGCTAAAAGAAGGAACGAGAAATTGTCAGCTAAAATCTTTGGACCCGTTTGAGATCCTCCAACGCATAGGCAAGGTGGCCTATCGACTTAAACTGCCGGACACCACGACCATCCATCCGATCTTTCACGTGTCCCAGTTGAAGCCGACCAGAGGTTCCCATTTTGATGCACAACCCATTCCTCCTTATTTGACTGATGACTTAGAATGGTTAGCCATACCCGACGACGTATATACCAAAGGCATAAACGACAGCATTGGGACTGAGGAGGCTCTCGTGAGCT
>NW_019104491.1:1165971-1193655 GCF_001995035.1 Momordica charantia
GTTACTGTTTTGGTAGAAATAGCTTGGGGAGGAAGGTGAGGGGATCATCGAGGATTTGGTTGAGAGTTAGAAGGATTGGAGAGTTACCCACCCTCGAATTGGTGGGGTGTTGCTTGTAATCGCCTTCAGGCTTGTTCATTTGAATTCCAAGAATATTGTGAGGAAATACCTCACATTGGGCTACTGCCTGGATTTGGGATTTGCTAAAATCAAATATTTTTCGGATATATACTAAGTAACCAATTCTTTCTTATTGAAAGAAAGATTAATCCAAATCAATTACAGCTTGATGTATAATAATGAACGGCAAACAAGTGAATTAATACCTAATGTAAACTTATGAAAATTTATGAACAATGAACAAGTACCTATTACCAATGGCTGCCTTGATCCATGTCGCATAAATTGCATAATCTGTAACCCTGAAGCAAGCGATTATTTTATTAAAGAAAATGTAATTTATATAAATTCATAAACACAAAGCCTATAGAAAGAATTACTAAATGAAAGATTTCATATATATATATATATTTTTTTTGGAAAAATCAAGTGTTGAGATAATGAAAGAGCCGGTAACACAAAGATTTTTACTTACAAATATAAATCTTCTGAGTTGATCTCAGGAAATAGGTTAATATAAAATCGGAAACCCTCGGAGCTGACATCTCTGCACAGCAAACCTGCATCGAGTCTCCAAGGTTAACTGAAATTCAACTATATACACAGTACTTCAAGCAAGTAGCATATATATATACACCTTTGCTCTCTGCTGTTAAAAGATGCTCCTTGGCCATAGCTGGAGCAATCCCAAGAGTCCTTGCAGCATCACTAGCGCTAATACCAAATTGGAGAGCATCAGGCTTTGTCACGAGAGTCTTGATTCTAGCAAGAACCTGTACATAAACATGGGTTAGAATAGAAAGCATCGACTCGTCATGCTTCTCAGGAAGAACATATGAAGCTTTCTTGTAAGATTTTAATTAAATATACAATGCAGGAAGTCTGAAAAAACTTGGAAAGAAAAAAAGGAGTATAAGATCTGACACTAAAGCCAATTGATTTATGCTAAATTCAAGGAGGCAAATAGACATTAAATCATATAGCAGTAACAAGAGTGCCCTCTGTTTGTAATCCTTATTACTACTATATGTATATGGTGAGAAGGAAAAGTCTAGTTGGGCATAATGTAAGACAGGGTGCAATTACAACAAATATTCTAATTTGTTGACACGAGTCAAACATGTTTACTTTGAAGTTTTTAATTCTGAATTTAGGAAGATAATGAACTAATTTTACTACAAGTATTACAACATAGTAGGAGCAGACTCGTGTCAATTTTTATAGGTATCCCCTTCTTTTTACCCTTTGGGGGTTTGTATCTTTGACAATTTTTGTTCCTTTTCATTTATCAATGAAAAGTTCGTTTCTTGTTAAAAAAAAAAACATGTTTTATAGGTATAACCACCCTGTTCACCAATCAAAAATTTCAAGTAAACTTACGAAAGTCAAATTTGTCATATGATAGCCAATCAAAATTTATAGTTCTTAAATAATTAAGATAAAATGTCTCACCTCATCATCACTATAGGATTTACTCTGGATTACCATGACTCCACTGTCAAATTTTCGGAGCATTACTGGACTGCACAATATCAAAACATGAAGGATATTGAAGATCATTACTTTTTCAGTAAGAAATGGTTATACAAAATATTTCATAAAAACTTAGAAATCAAGAAAAAACCATTGTCCCATATTATACAAAAATTAAACAACATAATTTCATTTTTTAAATGCTGCAGATACCAGAGTACTTACACATCAATCTTCTCCCAAAGAGAACATGCTTGCAACAAATCATCTGGTGAGATCAATTCTGTTTAAAATAAAGGTAAAAAACAAAAACATTAACTTTCAACACCAACAGAAAGAGAAAAAGAAAAAATGTTTGATTGTTTTATCAGAGAAAACCTGTCCCTCGAGCACGATTGAAGAGACAGTATATATCTATAAGACTGATCATTCCCCCAGCTTTATCAAGTGGAGTTCGAACAAAATCCGCCAACTACATGAAAATAAAAGGGGGAAATGTTCCTTCACTGAAAAATCAGAGAATGGGAAATAAAATATATGCATAGCATATAAGAAATATGCACAACTCAATGGAACTTTTAACACTTAAAATTCAAGTCAACACACATAAAACTTACTGTGCCTCGTCAAGATGTTTGTCTTCCAATTTTTCTTCTCCTATGGAATTTATATTCCGCACACTTCCTATCTCTTTGACTAGTAAGCAACCCCCTCAAGGTATTGAATCGTTCTTCATCCTAATGGTTGAATTCCAATCTAATCATGGGAGATTTCTATCCAAAAAACAAAGTTACATCCCAGAGTTTCACATATTTTTATAACATTTACCATACTTCTTACTAGAATGACGAGCAATTTTTCAAAGGATCCTTGTGGAGGAGAGTCTCATTGGTAGTAATCTTCTCTCAGAATCTCAGATGCATACTTACAAAAATTATCCAACTACTTCTATCGTCCTTCCTCTTCTTCCCATTGCTTTCAACTTTAATTATCCACAAAAAGAACTCGATGGTGGTGGAGCTTAGTGCACGTTGTAATGTATATCTCCTAGACCTGAATAGGCTTTCCTTCAAACCCAAAAGACTCGATGAAGATACTGGATTAATTCTTCCTTTAACTCACAAACTTTCTACAAGCTTTTTTCTTAATGTCTCACTTTTATCCGAACTTTCCTCTTTTAGCGATAACTTGTCACGTTAAAGTGCCTTAAAAATTCAAATGCGTATTTGGTATGGTTTATAGGAAGGTAATTTTTCAGAGACAATTTGACTGAATGCAATTCGAGCTATTATAGAGTACCTTTTTTCTGCTCTAACCAGACAAAGGTTTAATGATCACTGGATTAAGATTCTTAAGTCTCTGTGGTTGCTACTTCATCCAAAGTGTAAGCTCAATCCTTTTTTTTCTCAGGTAAAGTGTTACATTAACAAGGGTTGGTCAGTCATCCGGAGTTCACTTGAAAGTTTATGGAATAGTGTTGTGCATGGGATGGGAGAATTTCGGTTATTGCACCTTATGGTGTTGGATCAAAATTGAGGAATATTCCCCTGAATTATTTTGAATCTAGAGACTCTCTCTTATAGTGGTAATAAAAGGTTTGTGCTACATGACATGTATCAATTCCCATAAAAATTCAAGGCCCAAATTAACATAAGGTTAAAATGAAAATCTAAAAGTAAATAAACCACAGCCATGCAGGGTGCTTAAAACTAATAAAGAGAGAGGTTATGATTTGATTATATTATAAACCACATTGTAATTTGAAATTATCTGTAAAACCGAATAACAAAGTGAGTTTCACTTGCAGTAATCGTAGGCCTTGTAGAAAAGGAACCTGACGAGACAACTGTTGGTGATAAAGAGCACCAGCAGACTCTTTCGTCACAGGGGATATGATACCAACGCTCAACAACCAATCTTGTATTTCTTCTTTGGAAGCTACTTCGTCGTCGTTTATAGCACCACTCTGAGAATTTGTACTGGATATAAGTTTTTGTCTCATCTTCTCTGCTAGCATTACCATATCTTTGGCTTTACTCTGTAAATGGAAATAGTCTTTTTCAGAACAAGAGACGAAAAATTAAAGTAAGTTAAAAATCTTCTAAAGCAAAAAAAAAAAAAAACTAAACATGAAATTTCGTGCAACATGGTGTAAATTCCCTACCACGACTAAACAACACAGGTATTCTAGATCAAGCTTGAGCGGCGCATGGTTTACTCAAATAGGTTGAAGAAGAAGGTTAAATCAAGTCGGGCTTTTGGGACATCTAAAATATAGCAAGAGTAAACGATTTCCGTCAAAAAGTAACACATTCACGAAAGAGAAGAGGGAGAAGAAATAAATATTCAGTCACTTGCATAATGATTAACAATATGCACGTGGTGGTTTTTTCATGGCAAAGATTTCTGATTATAAGTAGCACATTCGCGAGTATGATTAGGAGCAAGTTTCAACCCCAAAAAGGAACAGATAAGGTGGCGACAGAAATCCGATCGGTTAGCAAAGAGTGCTGGAAAAACAAAATCCTGTTTGATCACTGTAACTGCGAAGTAGCAAATACAAAATTAAAGATGGGATACTGAAGTTACCATTAAAGCATTTAGATCCTGGAAAGCTTCTTGCAAACTCTTATCAGTATTCTCCCACAACTCTTGCTCCTTCCTCAAAATTCCGGCCACCCCAACCATCCTCACCGTTCCTTCACTCGTATAGAATCCACTCGAACCGGTAGAGCTCGACCCCGACGCAGAACCACTACTGGAAACTTTATTATTTTCGTTCTCCCACGCCCTGGCTCGCCAATTCTCCAAAAACTTGCTCACAAAGGCGTCATGATCCCCCTTTCCCCTAATTACAACCGTGATCACAGCCGATCTCGAAACGGTGCCGGAAACCCCACCCTCAGAGGAAAACGATACCTGGAAACGGACCCTGGGCGAGGCGAATATGGCCTTGATGCTCTTCTTGGGCGAAAAAATATGGGTGACGGTGGCGAGAGGCACGGCTACGGCAGAGTTGGAGGAATTGGTGGAGTCGGAAATCCAGACAAGACGATGAGTAGTGAGGATGATAATGCCGGACTTGAGGTGAGGGAAGGTCTGAATTTCATCGCACTCGATGTCAACGGAGGAGAGGATTGAGCATTCAATTTCGCCGGGCAGGAGCACCGGCCGCCGACTGCTGGTGAGTTCGGCCGCCGGCGGGAATTGGCCGGCCATGGAATCGTGCTGTGATTAATCCCTTTCTTCTCCGTTAACTATATGCCTTTTATCAATCATTTCTCTGTTGCTTCGGTTTTTCGACTTCAGATTTCATAAAGTCAGCTGGAAATTTAAATTAATTTTCATTTTATTTCGCATTGTGTTCCGATTTTGGGAAATAGCATTTTAATTTTAAGTTTACATGTTAAAGCTAAATAGTATTTCCTCTCTCTACGTTGACTCGGTGGCATCTAACATGATTTAGATAATTGATGCATTTAAAAATTTAGGTTCATACAGTAAATTTAATCGACGTCTAACATCTACATCTTTTTTCCTTTTTACCATAATTATTTAAAACCTCGTTTAAATTATTGAATACAAGTTTTTATAAACTGGTTTTTTAGTCTTCAAGCTTCAGATGGATAAGAAAAACAAATAAACATTTAGGTGAAGGTATTGTTTTTTTACTTCGTTTTAAAAATATAAAATCTAAAAATATAATGGTTTTAAAATGGGATCTTCATATATGTATTTAAACAAATTTATTGTCTAAGTTGAAAACATTCACTTTTATATATGGTGATTTTTTTTTATCTTATTGTTTTTTATTAAACCATATTTATGCTCGTTAGTTTATATACATTTTTATTAGTTTTTTCTTCAATAAAWATAGAAGTGGATATTCAGTCAAATCAAACATGATAGATGTTATTCACCTTATATAAGCTTTGAATTGCTCGTTTAAATATATGAGTATTGATTATCTTTCGTCAATATCTAATATTGTGAAATAATTCCTTTATGAAATTTGTGATTTGTGTAGTTGTGTTGTAAAATCTAATCCATATATTAAAAAAATAATAAGTTGTTGTTAATCAATGTTCTACTATGTAGATTATGACGAGTTTAAAATAATAAATGCAACATCATTGTATAATATAGCAAATATATAATCAACACATAAAAGTTTTTCTTCACTTTTCTTATTTGTAGTTTAATAATATAGCATATTTATCTGTAGTTTAATAATATAGCATATTGTTTTGAAGACATTTACAATATACGTGTAATAATTTAACTAGTTGGATTGTTTTTGTGTTTTTTTAATACAAAATTTAACAAATTAAATTACGCTAATCTGATCATTAATATACATAAGTTGAGTACATGTTTAAATATCATTTTTGCATACTAAAAAAACGCGAGACACCAATTATAAAACGAGCAAAAGTTTAAATTATTAACTTTTTGAAGGTACGGTCACTTTGTGTGTAATTTATTAGATAGATACCTACCTACCACAATTTCGAACTTCGATGATCTGATTTCTACTATAATTGTTGAATAGAAAAAAAAAAAAAAACTCCAAAAGCACCCATCAGAATAAACACAACTATATTCATATTTAATTTGCTAAGAAAAAAAAAACTATATTCATATTTAATTGTATTTTGAAAAAGTAATTTAAATATACAATTTATAATAATCGCATGATAAGCAAATAAGCGAATATTGCAAAGTTTTCCTCTTGTTTTTTGGGATATTGTTTTCCAGGACTCCTAAAACACAGAATTTACGTCAATGCCAAGAGGTAAAATCATAATATTAATAATAATAATAGATTTTATTATGCACATTGTGATGCCACTTCGAGGAACAATTTGGTGCGCTCTGCGGAAATTGTAAAATTCGATCAATCAATCTCTCTGGAAGACGCCGTGAGAAGGAGAACCAACCAATCGAAGCTCCACAGGTTCGCCCATTCCCCAAAGTCGTCGCCTTGTTTTTGTCTCTGCGATCTTCCATCTCTTTTCAGCATCCACCAGGAAGAACAGGACGGCTGCGGCGCTTTTCTACAGCTCTCTCTGTTCATCCATGAAGTGAACACTTCACTCGGCAAGCTCCGCAACGTCTAGCTGGTGTGTCGATGATGATAACTTGATTTTTGTGTATGGATATTGGAAATAACATCAATCAATCAGCTGTAAATTAAAATCAACGTTTTAAGTTAAGAGGAAATCCTGAATCCATAGCCACTGTGCAAATCATTCAATTCAGAATCAACTTCAGGATATAAGTGTACTTTTCTCGACTTCGTGTCTCCTAGTTCCTCGATGCACTAAGATTTGCTTTTTGTGTCTTTAGTGGGTGATTGAATCTGAAATGCAAGGATCTGTAATGTAGTAATAAACCGACCTGCATAGTATAGCTGAATATGATGCCGAGATGTTAGTGACAGTTTTCTAATGTTGTTCTTTCAGAATCCGAAGCTATGGAATTAGCTCAGCTAGAGGCTTTGTGTGAAAGGCTTTACACCTCTCGAGACTCAGTGGAGCGAGCCCACGCTGAAAACACTCTTAAATGCTTCTCCATGAACACTGATTACATTTCTCAATGTCAATACATTCTCGACCATGCATTAACTCCTTATGCACTCATGCTTGCGAGTTCAAGTTTGTTGAAGCAAGTCACCGATCATACTCTTGCTCTGCAACTCCGTTTAGATATCCGTAATTTCCAAGTCTATTGACAAAAGCTTATTTATTTATTTTATTATTTTTTTTTATCAACATGCTAATTTTGACCGTTTAGATGGTAATCGTGATCGTTGTTATTTGTAGGAGGCTATCTTATAAACTACTTGGCCACCAGAGGGCCTGATTTGCAGCCTTTTGTCAGTGCATCTTTAATCCAGCTACTATGCCGACTCACAAAGTTTGGTTGGTTTGATGATGACCGATTTCGAGACATTGTTAAAGAATCTACGAACTTCCTAGGACAGGTGATGTGATTTTTACTAAAACCTATGTTCAAAGCTCATATACAAAGTGGGCATCATGTCATCCTCTCTTCTTCTCACCAGCTGAAAAAGAAAAAACTTTGCCATTAATTTTTATAATCACATTGGCTGTTGCAGTGGGAGGATGTCTCATCTGGTATTTTGATTTAATGAAATGTTTCTGATGAATAAGAACAAAATCTCTTAAAGTAGGATATAATCGTAATTAGCCTTGGAGTCCCCAAGGAGCAGCCCGGCTGTGAAGGGCGTGGGGTCTATTGGTCATACTAACTTAAAGGTCTAAAGTTCAAACGTGAACTTAATACCAAAAACCATTGATATCTTTTGGGTCCAAGCCTTAGGGTGGATGTGGGTGTCCAGGGGTACAGGGGAGCAAAGCTCCGACTCTCAGTTATAAAAAAAACTTATAATTAGCCTGGGATGTTATTTTCCTTTATGATTATTTGTCAGTTATTAATTGTTTCTGTTTAGTGTAAGTCTCATGCAGCCAACATAGCAACTAGTATCAGTTTGCTTTACATTCAACATTTTGGTTGCATGAATTTCCGGTCATACCATAACTGGTAATAGAGTGTGTTTCTTCTTGGACCAGAAATCATGGCCATACAACATAAAATATGCTCAGTGACAATACAACTCAGCACAAGATGAGTCGAGAGGAGTTGCATTTGATTGGCAACCATTCCACCTTTGAAAATATAAAATAGTAAAAAAAAATTCATCATCATTCCATCTATTAATATAGTTAAAATATATAATTCCCATTATATAGGATTGTAAAATTAAGTTGTTGCTCATATTATTTTAAAATTATACTGTTTTCAGTTATCATTTTTATGGTAGTCCTCCACATTGAATATACTGGCTCACGTGCCTCTTTACATGCAGGCAACATCAGAACACTATGCCATTGGTTTGAAGATATTGAACCAACTTGTATCTGAGATGAATCAGGTTGGTTTTTTAATCGCTCCTGAAAATCCATCTGGGAAATGAGGGATTCCAATGTTGATGTTTCTTTTAGCACGTATTTTTCGTAAAAATTTGATGTTGTAATTGGAATGAATATTTTATGGACGAGAGTAAGTTGTTTACGAAGCGTCCTCCATTATTTCTAGTTTGATACTTCTTTGGTGGTAAAATCATGAGACCAAATCTACGATATGGCAGTGTACTATTAAAATCTCTTCTGAGTTATTTTATTGGAGTGTGAATATGACTGTTTAAGAAAAATTTTGAAGATTTTGGACCTTGTCATGCTCAACAATATTTTTTCATTTAGGGAGGGCTATTTTCTTACTTTTTAAGGAAAACAGCTATGTGCTATTCTAAATGATGGCGAAATTTCTGCCTCCGTGTAGACATAATGAACAGTCTTAAAGTATCTAAATATTTTCCTAATAGACACAACATATATTGAGGTAGCTTGCTTAGGGCCCACAGCCTTGAGGATGGTGCATATTCGATAGCATGTCTCTGCACAGTACATTTTCAAAGAAAGTTAAATGAGACTGTTATTTATTTCCATTTTTTTTCATGTGTCACTCGAAATAAGTTGATTGATTACTTGTGCTTGGCTGCTATATAGTGTATATCACGTGTCATTTGAATGAGTTTATTAGTTATTTGTTATGTAAATCAAGTGTCAGTTGAATGAGTCAATTACTTATCTATGCTTAACTGCTGTAACATGTGTGTGTGTGTGTGTGTGTGTATTGTTCCCAAGGTTTTGTTTGAGCTGGTTTTTCTTAAATTTTGTCATGTGTTAGTAGGATGTACAGATGTGGAATAGCAAAATTGTTACTTTGTGCAGAGTTGCTGTATATATATGTTTACTATACACTGACCATGGAGTCTTCTTCATATGTGGTCCATATATATATATATTTCTGTACACAGTCAGCTTATATATATATATATATATATATATATTTAATTATTTATTGATGAGGAACCAAACTCCATCAAGACAAATGAAAAGTAGAATCCGGCAACCAAAAAAGAGAGAGCCCACTACCACTAATGGATCCTAATTAAAATTATTAAAAAAATTACAGAGAAGGCTCCAGTCAGCATTTGTATCTATTCTGTTTTATTAGAATTATTATTTATTAAGGTTTTGTTTGATTTTTTTCTTTGTAATTTTGTTTCATGTGTAAGTAGATGTGGAATAGAATGATTACTTTTCTTCACAGTTACTGTATTTATTTGTACATGGCTACTGTACTAATCTGTTTAGTTTTCCCCCTTTTCTGGTTTTGTCATTGGCTGGTTTCTTAATTCGGTCTAAGAGCATTAACCCTTTAAAAGATTGGGATATTTTGAAGGAAAAAATTTTAGACAAAGGCTGGCTTTGTAGAGATATTCGATTCTTCAACCCAATGGATTATTTGGTTGGAAATGAATAATTTGAGTGAGGATAACTGTTAAAATTAAATTTTTTTTTTTTTTTTTGAAATGAGTAATAACTTTAGCTTCTATTTAGGTGTCTAATTTGTGATATTTATTCATTCTTTTTCTCAGAGTCATTATATTTCCGATAAATTTGTTTTTATGCTTCCAAATTTTGTTTTTGAATTGTAATTTTTTAAATAAGAGTTTTTATCCTCTTCTAAACTGTGTACTTTCTTTTCTTCTAAATAAAATATAGCTTTTTTTTATTAAGAAACCCTTGTGCGCAGTAACTATCAATTGGCCTAAAGTAATTAGACTTGTCACTACTTATTCCTAGGATGGACACATTCTATATCGATCATTTTCCTACATGGTTTTGAGTTCACTTTAGATCATATTTGTGAGGATTAGAAACTAAACTTTTACTTGTTGATTGTAGGTGAAGACAATTTCTGAAGATTTTAGACAGTGGTTATGTTCAAAAACTTGTTGGAGGAAACCATGTTTATTGGCTTTTTGGGGGCTTTCATGTATTTAGTTTTAAAATTTTAAATTTTGTGTAATGTCACAAACACACAACTCTCTCTCCCCCCGGTCTTCGTAGAGGATCACTCATCCTCCATATCTCTTAGGCTGTAATGATTGACATTCAATTAATAAAAATTATCTTTTGTATGAAATAGCAAGTTTGCATTCAGAATCAGTATATCTATTTTGCTGTTCACGTGTTTATGTAGTTCTATATTGGCTGTCTGCAAGAATGTGGATTTATTTATTTTTCTATTTTTCAGGCACCTTTCATTGAATTTCAAAATTTATATTATTTTATACTTCACCGTAATTTTTTGACACCATCATCTTGTTCTTCTATTGACTTGTTGAATTTTTAGCCTAATCAAGGATTCCCTTCAACAAATCATCGGAGAGTGGCTTGTTCCTTCAGGGACCAAGCGTTGTTCCAAATCTTCCAAATATCTTTAACATCCTTGGGTCAGTTGAAGAATGATGGTAAGGTGCTAACTTTACTAAGTTGTCAAAATTACTAAACCAGTCCTTTTGAATTCTTTGGACCGTCCTATCTCAAAATTTATTTTCTTCATTTACTTATGAATTTTATTGTGTGGTATGCAGTAGCTGGTCGTTTGCAAGAATTAGCACTTTCTCTATCCCTAAAGTGTTTATGTTTTGATTTTGTTGGAACCTCTATTGATGAAAGCTCAGAAGAGTTCGGTACTGTTCAGGTATTTCATTTGGTTATCTACCATTGATCATTTGATTTTGTTGTTGAATATTGGAATAATCTTGGCAAACTCAACATCTATGAAAATTTATGAAAAAGAAATCTGAGCCTAGCTTTGTTCTTTTATGGCATGTCCTTTAAGAGAGAAATTTAAAATTTCTTGAACATTTGTTTTTCACTTATCAGTATTCTAGATATATTTGGTGGCAGTTGTTTCGGAGTTTTGGCCTTTAGGTGGTGCAGACCTAGCAATTTCCTAATTATTTTTGCTCAGGTTTATAAAGATGATCCGTTTGATAACAAAGTTAAGGCCTCGTGAGTTATGACTTATAGCTGTTATGGTTTCTTATTGAGGTTTGTGGTTAGAAAGGAACTTGACAATTTGATGCTACAAGTGGAGATGTCCATGTACCCTTGATTTAGTTTGTTTTTATGACGTTCTTTCACCAAATCTATTTTATATCACTCCTTTTTTCTGATTTATTCTAACTGAAGTGTGTCTTTATAGTCTCTCGTTTGTTAACAAAAGAGGAGGTTTCTATCATATGATTATTCAATAACGAAATGTTTCTTATCCAAAAGATTATAAAAAGATTGGGATGACCATGCATTATATCTGCTGGCTTTGCAGATTCCATCTTCTTGGAAGCCAGTTCTGGAGGATCCTTCAACTCTACAAATATTTTTTGATTACTACACCATCACAAAATCGCCTCTTTCCAAAGAGGTTAGTACAACTTAATATGTATGTATTTTTTGTTTTCTTTTGAAAATATTATGATGTCGTGATTTGAGATCAATGAGATTAACTACTTTTGTAATGATAATATTAAATAGTTAGTGAGAATTAATTTCATTTGAAACTTGGCTTATGATAACTGCCTTTAAATCAAGGAGTCTGTTGTTTAAATACTTATGAGCATCTTTATTGCTAACCAGATCAGTTGGTTTTGCCATACGATATTAATCATTTTCTTACACAAGATTTTGAGTTCCTTAAGATAAAAGACGAAGGAAAGCTCTCTCTCTCTCTCTATTTTTTTTTGACAAGAAATGAGACTTTAATTGATAAATGAAAAAAAGAGAGATGCTCAGAGATATAAACTCCAAAAGAGTGAAAAAGTACAAATAATTAAAGAAGAATCAGAAAACTGAGAAGAAATAAAAGCTTCCCAAGAACCATAAATACTAGAATAATAACTTGAGAATACAATCGAAAGATAACTTGAGAATAAAATCGAAAGAGAACACTATTGAGACGTCTTAAATTTTGCAAGCTCAAAACATTCGAATCAATCCTTGCTCTTGTTTCAAAAGATTATCTGATTCCTTTTGACCAAATTTAGTAAGTTGAATGCACAACCCTATAATGACTGAGCCTTCGGATGAAAACAAGAGAAATAAAATAGATGCAACAAATTGCTTTTGGCATCAGTTGAGAAGACCAAAGATATGTTGAAGACTTTGAAAAGAGACCACCAACAATTCGAGACATAAAGACAGTGAAAGAATAAATGGTCTTGACTTTCACTGCACGGTGAACATAAGCAGCACAGCACAAAGAAGGCTGAAGTGAAAAGTTGGAGAGCTTCCTTTTCAAAGTTTCTGAAGTATTCAAATTACCATTCAAGAGGGTCCAAGATCAAATACTAACCTTTCTTGGACAAGTGGTCTTCAATAGGGCCGATAGCAGAATTTTTGACAATAGATTCCTGTTTCCCAGAGCCAACTATAATGATTTTACTGAAAAAAACCTTTGAATGACCCAAGAAGTAGAATGTCCATCCCAATTTTTAAAAACAGAACTAGAGGGAGACTTTGCCACCACATAGATATGAGGAAAACGATCTTTGAACACCGAATCACCTAACCACAAATCAAGCCAAAAGTGAGTTCTCTTACCGTTGCCCACCTTGATAATTGAACCTTTCTCCAATTCTTGGAGATGTTGGTCCATGGACACCTTGAGCAGCTATTTTTCTTTTCCGAAGTATGCCAATTGGAGTCAGTACTACATATGATTGCTATGACAATGTGCCACAAAGAATCAACCTGTTGAGTAAATCTCCATCCCCATTTGGCTAGAAGAGCTTGGTTTTTCTGCTTAAGGCCTCCAAATTGCTGCTTATGTTCCTCATTTGGTGAAAGTGGTCCGAAGTTTTTAGGTGCTTTTGGCAATTCTGTACGCATCAAGAAAGAGAAGAACAAGATATTTTTTGAATAGAGAATTGAAGATACGATGCTAATTGCAATGTGGTCTGAAGTTTACGTTTTAGCACCATTATGGGGTTCTTTCTGAGCTCTCGTACCTCCCTTCATCATTGATTGTGCAAGATTGTGATCTTGCTGTGATCTGTATTGTCAAGATATTCTTGTTTTTTGTAAGCAAATATTCTTCTGGTGATTATAGCTCCAGAAAATTGATTTTGTTTTTTGAGAAAACAGGTGAAGCTCCAGGCTTTGATTTATTTATTACTTTTTTAACAAGAAACGAATTAGCTTTATTATTATTTTTTAATGAGGAACCCTGCTTTTTTTTCAAACAAATGAAAGAATACAAACCGATGACACAGAAAAAAAGGCGTACCACAAAAGGAGCCCATATGAAGGAAATTAACTAAGAAAAAAGAAAAGGCTCTAGTCGTTGAGGGTAAGAAGCAATAGATAATTACAAACTCCTTGGAACATTCATGGAAACACTCTAGACATACCAAGCTATGGACCTACCTCACCCCTCCCTAAAATCTCTCCACCTCTCTAAAAAATGTTCTTATTTCTCTCAAGCCAAATCTTTCCTAGGAAAAAAGCTGCACGCTATATACTCTTCCTTTCTTGAAATGGTAGGTGGAACAATACGTCCTCCACCCATGAACGTACCCACGAACATACCTTTTAGAAGTTTGGTTTATATTCCAGATGTTCTTTTTTTTTTTGGGGTAGCCATGAGCAGCATATAGCTAAGGTTTCTTAAATTAATTTTTCGAATCATACTAGTGATTCATCTGTATTCTCTTGGGAGGGGGAGCCCTCTTCCACCTGCCCTTAGGCTGTTTTTTGTGTGGTTCTGTGCCTTTTGTCTATAAAATGTTTCTTATCTAAAAAAAAAATCTGTATTCTCTTAAATTCTGGATACATTTACTCATTTATTTTTCAGTTTAAACATACTTTCTTAGGGGCTTCTGAATTTTTGTTCTAGGCACTGGAATGCTTGGTGCGGCTAGCTTCTGTAAGACGTTCTTTGTTTACAAACGACGCTGCTCGTTCTAAATTTTTGGCCCATCTCATGACAGGAACTAAAGAAATCCTACAATCTGGGCAAGGTTTGTTCATCGTTGCATCCTTTACTTTTGTCACGTGTACATGTTTTTCTGATAAGAAGCAAACTCTTTATTGATAGATGAAAAAGAACATAAAATTTTTCAAAATAGATGAAAAAGAAATAATTTTCCATTGATAGATGGAACGGATAAAAAATTGTTTTATGTATATGTTCGTGAATAGTTTTTATCTTTTTCTTTATTTCTTCATTTTTTGAATTTTTAAAAATATATTTTTTTGGAACACTTGGGTGGGGAGAAGTCTTCATTCAATCATTACATGCCTTGTGCTCTTAGAAACCTTCGTCGTTTTCTGGGCAAGGAAGTCAACATTTTTGTTTGTATTTTTTAATTTTTGTGGGGTGCCCCGTGAGTTTGGAGGTTGCAGTTGGCTTTTGATGTGTTCTTGTTCCATGGTTATGTTTATACCCTTATGTGGTTGCCGTACCAATTGATCAGTAGATCCAAGTTGAACTTTTGGTGTTGCTTGAATTTCTGGAAATATATTCTCTAACCTGTTACATTAAATAAAAGGTGAAATTTGAAACTTGTGGGAATTATATGATTACAATACCTCTTTGTACAAAAGATGATATTGATTATTATACTTCATGGCTACCAAGATTTTAACTGGCTTGAGCGTCATGATAAGTTTGACTTGATAGTTTTATCCGACTCCTAATGGTTGGCCTTGTGTCAATCTCGGAAAGCTGTTTGTTCTCTTCAAACCTAGATTGCTTTTGCTGATTGTTTTAGTTCATTTTTCATTTAATTATTTATTTGTTCTATTTGTCTATGTTTTTTATTTTGGTTTTCAGGTCTGGTTGATCATGATAATTACCATGAGTATTGCCGTCTTCTTGGACGCTTTAGAGTTAATTACCAGGTTTTCTTTCCTGATGAACTTTTCATCAGGTTCTCTTGCTCTGTAGCTACTTTCACTTGCAATATATGCCTGTGTGCGGATATACATGTCTAGTTTAGTTACTTGACGATATGATGGCTTATGCTTCAACATTTTGTGTTTTTTGTGTTTATGTATTACTTAGCGCATTTATTTTAGTGAAGAATGTTTGGTTTTTTCCTTTAACCATGTAGGGGCAGACATGAAATTTTTTAAACTCTCTATGAATGTATCAGTTGTGTATTGGGGGCTGGTAGCTGTTTGTTAACAATTTGAACAATTTATATACTCAGCCCATCCATATCTCAGTTCTGCATCTGCCCCTATGGCCAAGCACTGATTTATCATAATATGCATTTAGATCTGGTAATGAAATAAAAGAAAATGGAAGATAGAGTAAAAGGATTGGAAAGATCAAAGCAGAGTCATTGCGTCAGTAGGGTTGGAGTGGGCTTTGGTACACTTCACCCAGAATGTGACTAGGATGGTTGCACTATATGATATACCGCACCTTTTGGCTACCATGATAATGGACTAGATAGTGAGAAAATGAAAGAATGGAGGAGAGACATGGATGGATTTAAAAGGGGAAAGCAATTGGGAAGAATGAGGAGAAGTTTTGAGTACGATGGAATGTGGTAAATGAGTCAAAGGAACTGGAGAACCCCTCTTAAAGGGATTGCTAGCCAGCCCAGCCCAGCCCACTGCTCATCGTGCGGCCTCTATATTTTTAGAAAAAATAGTTGCCTGAGCTAACTCTTTTCTTTCCGGGCTTAGAGCCCTCAAGGCTCAAGCAATATCCTACAGCTTATTTGTGGTGCACGTTTTCATGGTAAAGCCAGCCTTCTTTGACTTCATGGTCTTAAAGCTATCATATCCGAAATATGATTTGAAAGGAATCAGAGGGTATTTGAAGACAAATGAAGATCCCATTTGGAATGTTCCGCTATTGCCAAGTTCAAAGCCTCTCAATGGTGTGCGCTTTCCGATCTCCTCGCTAATTACACCGCTAGTATGATTTGTAATAAATGGAGGCCTTTATTTCTCCCCATTAGTGTTATTTTGATGTTCGTTTTCTTTTCACTCCTTTCGGAGTTTGTATCTTTGAACGATCTTCCTTTTCATTATTAATGAAAAGTTTGTTTCTTGTTAGGAAAAAAAACTTTTTTCTTTCCCCAGCCATCCCTCTCTCTCTTTCTGTTCTTCTCCATCCAGCCCCTGCGTCCCTATTCCAAAAAATAGGGGAGGGTTGAAACAAAAGGCCTCCATAATTTCAAGTTCCTCCAATCAAGTCATTCCCAAGTTGATTCATCCTCTGTTCTTCATCCACCCAGCCCACACTACCTTCAACTTGCAACCTCTATTTTAGATTTTTTGCTCTCTCTGGCTGTGTACCATCTGTTAGTTTCATCTGCCCCCTACCTTGCACATAATACTTGGACTATGTAGATCATTGCCGTTAGTTCTGGCTGCCCAGTCTAAGTATAGTAACTTAAGGAGTGTGATTCTCTTGGGATCTGGCAGTTTGGTTCACTTGCCTCTCCATGTGTGATTAATCCTGACATTCTTGTACCCTTGGAACAAAAAATAAATTAAAAAAAGTATGTAAGGTGGGACTATGACAGAAATAACTTGTGTAATGAATCAACTAATGGTGCTGCTCCTCAGTCTACATTGGGTCAAAGTTTGGACATTGGTTTTGAACAGGATATTTGTTCCTTAGCCACCAAACTGCTCTGTAATCAATCATGTTTGTTCTTTTGCTTGCTCTTTGACACATAGATTGCAAGTTTTCCCTCAGGATTTAGTGGTATAGTTATCTGTTTTTTGATTTGTGGGATAGATATTACTATGGTTAATATGGGTGTTCTGAATTATCAAATTGTATAGCTTATGTGACTGCAGGAGTGACTAAAATCTATACCATTGTTTTGCAGCTGTCTGAGCTTGTGAATGTGGAGGGCTATAGTGATTGGATACGTTTAGTTGCAGAGTTCACTTTGAAGTCCTTGCATTCTTGGCAGGTTTATTGAAATAGTTGATTCTATATTGGAATATTCTATGAATAATCTATATGTATCATCCACAAATCATGTTTGTGTACATCACTAATGAAAATAATGGCCTGTTGCCAGTGGGCTAGCAGCAGTGTCTACTATCTCTTAGGGCTATGGTCCAGATTGGTAACCTCTGTTCCATATTTGAAAGGCGATGCTCCTAGTTTATTGGATGAATTTGTGCCTAAAATTACTGAAGGTTTCATCACATCAAGGTTGAACTCTGTGCAGGTGAGTGACCTGTCTTTCTTTGTTGAGACTTTATGATTTCTGCTTGCAAAGGTGAGAAGGAGCTTTCTCTATCTGACTCTCATGCGTAGTCTGGATTACAGGATGATCTTTCTGAGAATCCATTAGACAACGTTGAAGTCTTACAGGATCAACTGGATTGCTTTCCATACCTCTGCAGATTCCAGGTCCAAATCTTCATGCATGGTTTTTCATTCTTTTATTTTTATTTTTTAATTGAAACAGTAACTTCTGTTCTTGCAAATTGAAATATGTAAATTTAGCTTCAGCAATATATGTTTTGATTTGGTGCCTTTTGCTCTCTGACCTTTGCTCTCACCTGAGTTGCAGTATGAAACCAGTAGTTTGTGCATCATAAATATAATGGAGCCTATTTTGCGAACATACACGGTATGCTTATTGATGTGAATGACTTTGTTCAAATTTTATTTTACTCGGTGGTAAAGTTGGTCACTTATATTTCTTTGTGTTTGACCTAAATAGGAAAGAGCTGGGCTGCAAGCTAGTGATAACAGTGAACTCTCTGTTATTGAAGCCAAACTTGCATGGATTGTTCATATTATAGCTGCTATTGTTAAAATAAAACAATGCACTGGTTGTAGGTAATATAACTCTTCAGCTCCACTGGAAGGTGGAAATCTCATTTCATGATGATTGATGACTTTTCCTAATATTTGTTTTACTGTCTTTTCATGCAGTGTGGAATCACAGGAAGTTCTTGACGCGGAATTGTCAGCTCGTGTGTTGCAATTGATAAATGTTACTGACAATGGTCTACATAGTCAGGTATGTGCCCAATGCCCACTAAAGCAAACAATAGCATTTAAGGAGGAAAGTTCGGAGGATGAGAAAGTAGCATTTGAAGTAAAAACTCCTCAAGAGTCAAGGGACCACCCCACTTCATCCAGGCCTCTACCAAGCCGAATCAAGACAACCTTTCCATTGAAGTTGTTGGTTTTCGTAGAATAACAACATTCTGTCTAGTAAAAGGATCATTTCTGCTAACTTCATATCTTTAATTAATTTACCTTTGCTTCCTGCAGAGGTACAGTGAAGCAAGCAAGCAAAGACTTGATCGAGCTATTCTTACCTTCTTCCAGAATTTTCGTAAGTCTTACGTGGGTGATCAGGCAATGCATTCCTCAAAGGTAATTAATAAATATATCATTCTGTTCTAAATGAAGGTTAATATGTCGTACATCTATTCATTATTTTTTTCAATTGCAGCAGTTATATGCGCGGTTGTCTGAACTCCTTGGACTTCATGACCATCTTCAACTGTTGAATGTGATTGTCAGCAAGATTGCAACAAATCTCAAGTGTTACACCGAGGTGAAATATTTATTCATTCTTTGTATTTATAAGATTTCTATGGATTTAAAACCAGCTTTTTATGTAAATTCCAGAGTGAGGAGGTCATTGATCACACCTTAAGTTTGTTTTTGGAGCTGGCATCTGGGTAAATCCTATTACAACAGTGTCTTAGTTGAAGAATTGAAATCATTCATATTAGGTTGCTTATTGTTCTTTCATCCCATCCCCCTGTCCCCTTCTTTCGCATTTGTCAGATACATGACAGGGAAGCTGCTTTTGAAATTGGATACTGTTAAATTCATTGTTGCCAACCATACGGTACTACTTTCTAGAAGATGTCTTTTTAGTTCCTTATTCATCTGAGTTCGAATTTTGTTATATCCTTTATACATATCATTTGAAGATTTTTCTTCAACCTAAACTTTTAGAGGGAGCAGTTTCCTTTCTTGGAAGAATACAGATGTTCACGCAGTAGGACGACCTTTTACTACACCATTGGCTGGTTAATTTTTATGGAGGAAAGCCCTGTTAAATTTAAATCCTCAATGGAACCACTGTTGCAGGTTAAATTCTCTGATCTCTGTCACACACACACATGTGGTGACGTGCATGCTTGCTTACATTCGATGTCATACATGCAAGGATGCATATCTATCCTTTAGGGGGATTTTCATCATTAACGGCAAGTCTGAGGACCAGATCATATGTGTGTACTGGTAGAGTGTGAAGAATTAATAGAGAAATAAAAAAAATCAAGTTATTTGTGACAAATGAGCTGGATGTTGAATATAATTAATAAAAATGAGGGAATATACTAGTCTCCAGGATAATTGGTAATCTTGCAGCTTATTTATGAATTTGTTGTCATTTTGCCTAGCAATGAAATTTGATTTTATAAATATGACGCTAGGTGGAAGCCTCATTTATATATTTTCTTGTTTTAGTCATTCTCAATTGAGTTTTTATGATGGTTTAGGTTTTTATCAAATTGGAAACAACTCCTGACTCAATGTTTCGTACTGATGCTGTAAAATATGCACTTATTGGGTTAATGAGAGATCTCAGAGGGATTGCTATGGCCACAAACAGGTAACATTATTGAAAATCTATTATCTAAATTCTTCGATTTGTTTATACATATTCTTTTATTTTACAGTCGCAGGACCTATGGACTTCTATTTGATTGGCTATACCCTGCGCATATGCTTCTCCTCTTGAAAGGCATTTCTCAGTGGACAGATACACCAGAGGTATTTGATATAGCTAATTCACGCTCAACGCTCACACATACTTTGATATTAAGAGTCTCTATTCAATAGAAAGAGCATAGCTTCTATTTCTAGGACGGCAATTTGTTCTTAGCTAAGTTTCAGTTCTTTTCTTGAGGATTTGGTTTGCCGATCTGTTGTCAGATTTTTATTAGGCTATAGTTTTCTCTGGTTCTGGTTAGTTTATTGGTGTTTTGGCTGGTTTTGTGGTTCTTTTTTCCTTTTGATAAGAAACTATTTCATTGATGGTATGAAATTACAAAAGAGAGATGTCTCCATCTAAGGGAGTTACAAAATAAGTTATAAGATTAGAAAAACTATAGTGATGAAAGAGGGGGAGCATTTATGCCATGATAATTGATATAACTAATAAAACTATATTATATCATAAAAAAAATTAGGAAACAATGCGTCTCTAAAGATTTTATCATTCTTTTCTTGCCAAGTGATCCAGAAGAAAGCTTGTTTTCTTTCTCAAAAGGTTTTTGGTTTTTTCTTTTGGGGATGTTGTTTTGGCCTTTTTTCTCTGGATGGTAGTTGAGTTTTCTTTTAATCCTCTTGGAGGTTGTATCCTTGAACACTTTGTATCTTTTAATCTATTAATGAAAAGTTGTTTCGTATTTAAGAAACACCTGCTATCATTCTTCTCTTTAGGTTATTTTAACATGTCATTTTCTTTGATCAAAAACATACTTTCATAGGGGAAATGGAAGGATATACAACAAACATAGCAACATGATTTTTAGAGGGGTAGAGAGATCGAGGAGGAGGTGTGGGACATTGTTTGGTTCCATGTTTTCCTTTGGTACTCAATGTCCAAAGTGTTTTGTATTTATTCCTTTGGTTTGATCTTGATTGATTGGAGTCCGTTCTTTTAGTTTGGCTCATTTTGTTGGTTTTTTGTATCCCCTTGTATTCTTTCATTTTCTCAATGAAAGCTCGGCTTTTCATTGAAAAAAAAAGAAGAAAAAACCAGCCCAAACCAAAAAACAACACCAAATGCCCACCGCCTAGCAACTAAGGAAAGGGCTCCATTAAGAATTAGAAACAAGGAATAATTACATAACTCTTTAGATATCGAGAGCCAAGGGGAGGTATTGAATCTAGTTGAAAGTTCAGCCAGGTCCAAAATGTCCAAAGTTGGAGAAATGTTGCATCCTTCTGACAACTCAACCAACATGTTTTGGAATTTACTTTTCTGAAACTTGCTTAGGCAGTTGCCTTAGCCTAACAGCTAAGTAATGAGATTATTTAGTAATAGAACCTTGATTACAGAATACCCCTATATCAGATCTGATGCAGAGATTTCAATCTCAAATATCTACTAAATACTTTATCTTTTCTTTTCTTAGGAGAAACAAAACTTTTCATCGATTATTGATAACTAATAAGTTACAGTATTAAAATGTTTATATAATTTCCAACGTTAAAACCCTATTATTTCAAACCAATTTCAGAATGAGAATAATTACGAAAAACTCTAGGAAAGAACACACCAACTTTCTGCCGAAATTTTGATCAAGACTACTCTTTCTTCCAATGAACATCTTGCATCTTAAAAGATTCATAGATTTTTTCATTCCATACCTCATATAACGGATTTCATTGTATTTATCCATGCTGTCTTTGTACATCTTCCAAACCCACGACCTTCCAAGAAAGCCTTCAAATTACTTGATGCACTATAATTAGGCACCCATAACAAAAAGAAACTTTGCAGCACTGCTGTCCAAATGTTCCTACTGTAGTCACAGTGGAAAAAAATTTGGTTGCTTTCCTCTGCTGCATTCAAGCAAAGATGACACATTCAAATACTTTGTCAACTGTATTTATACATCCTTGAAGCATCACCCATATTATTATGTTCACCTTTCTCGGACGTTTAGTATTCCACAACGATTTTGCCAGGTATTTATAAAAGGAAGGACCTTCACGTGATTGATTACGATTGATTCTATTATTATAAAAATCATCTTAAGGTAGAGTTGCTACATCATATAAATAGAAAATCACGAGACAGGATAGTGTGTAGCTTCATTTCTGATCTTGGAATTAAAGAGTCTCTTGACGTTCTGGTCCTATAGGGAACCAAACTCTTGCTTAATTTTTGCTGGGGCGTGAACATTGAATGTATTTTATTGTTCTTTTTATGACCATGTATTTCTCCCCTCTTGATTTTACATCTATGTTCTTTTGTTATTTATTTTGAATAGAACGTCACGTTGAATGAGAATTAAATAATATATACAGGTAACAACCCCATTATTGAAATTCATGGCTGAGTTTGTGCTAAACAAAGCGCAACGCTTGACTTTTGACTCATCTTCTCCCAATGGCATACTTATTTTCCGAGAAGTCAGCAAACTAATTGTTGCTTATGGATCAAGGATTTTATCTTTCCCAAACCCTGCTGATAAATATGCCTTCAAATACAAGGGAATATGGATTTCATTGACTATTTTAACAAGAGGCAAGTATATAACCATCCTATTACTATATTTTTTATGGTATCTATTGGCTGTATGTGTGTGTAATATATTTTTATTTCTTTGTCTTCAATTCAAGTTAAGAAAATTATAATTTCATTTTGAAAGACACTTTTAACATTTTGTCAGCCACTTTAATCTCGACTTCTTGAGTGGTTGTATCCATGTTGTTACTATAAAAGCTTTTGTGCTGCACTCTGTTTTTTTAATCGTATTGTGTTTTTTTTCTCCGTCATTTCTGGTCAGTTATTGGAATTGTTGGAGACTTGTTGGTTGTCTTTTATTTTATGTCTTGTTATTCTTTGGGTAGCTTATGTAGTAGATGGACTTCACCTGTTACATTTTATCTCCTGTACTTGTTAAGTAAGCTATGATTCTGAGTTTACCTGTATTCGCTAGGTTATTCATGTTTACAGTATATATTAAAAGTTCTGCTGTTGAATTTTGTCATGTAGATTGAAAAGAAAATCAGATACCTGTTCTCTGAAAAAATTTCAGCAACTATGGTGTGAACTTTAAATTTAGTAAGCTTTTCCATGAATTGCCAATATTGCAGCTCTCGCTGGAAACTATGTCAACTTTGGGGTTTTTGAACTCTATGGCGACCCAGCACTCTCTGATGCACTTGATATTGCTTTAAAGATGACGCTGTCAATTCCTTTAGCTCACATATTGGCATTTCGAAAGGTGTGCAAACTCATTCCTTTACCAAATGATAATGGTAGTTTATAAAGTGATGAGCCTCGTGCACATAACAATTCAACCACACTTGCTAATAATTGTAGATTATAGATAGGACCTAAATAATAGAAGATTTGTCACATGATAAAATATTTTGCAAATATAGCACAGATGTATGACTCGTATGTTAGCGATGTGCTTTATATTAGGTTTATTAGTGATGTAGTTTATCAATGATATAAAAATGGTATATATATTTTAATTTCACAATAAATGATATGTTGATATACTTTATATTAGGGTATATTACTGCTAATGACAGATTAGTGATATACAAGGGAAAAAATTGTCAAATTATATTTATGTGTAACAAATTTGTAAATATTGCAACCAGTTTTGCCATCCATTATAATCTCCTAATATTGAGCTTAATATGAACAAGATACTCATGTTTCAATTCTCATTGAAGTAACTACATGATGTGGCCAATTTTTTAGTAATGGTGAAATCACACCCATGGAACTCAAATGCTGAAAAATAATAGTGCTGAGGACCATAAGAAATTTTCATTGCAGTATTCTACACTATCAAATGTATAACACGTGTAAATTATTCCGACTAGTCAGAATAACTTACATGTATTATACATTTGGTAGTGTATATATTGTTCTCTTGGAGAAGGAGCAAATATTTATTTTTGGGAGGATTGTCGAGTCGGAGACAAGCTTCTTTGTACTTTGTTTCCTCGTTGGTGCCATCTGTCTGATAAGAAGTTACATTCGGTGGTCTCCATTATGCCTTCCTCAAGTTCTAATTCTTCCATTTCTTTAGGCTTATGTTTTCCCTTATCAGATAGGGTATAGGTGGAAGTGCCTGCCCTCGTTTCTCTTTTGGGCAATGTTCAGGTGAGGGACGTTCAGTTCTAGGTCCCTAACCCTTCGGGTACTTTTTCTTGTAGTTCTTTGTTCAAGATTTTATGAGACCCCTGATACCCCTTATTTATACTTTCTTTGGAAGGTTAAAATTCCAATGAAGGTCAAATTCTTTATATGGTAGGTCTTGCATGGGAGAGTTAACACCTTAGATCACATTCAGAGGCATTCCTATTTGTGTTGGGTTGAGCCTGCAGTGGTGTAGTATATCTAATCTTGTGTCGGAGGATCTTCACCATATTTAGTGGTGTGTTAGTTTGCTTCGGCCTTACGAAATAGTTTTGCATTGGTTTTTGGGGTTTTGTGAGCTCGTATTAGGGATTGTTGTTCCATGAGAGGAGGTTATCCATTTTTCTCCTTCTTTTTCTTTTAATAAGAAACATCAAAAAGGTGTATTGAAAGAGGGAAAACACCCCAAAAAGATACAGCCTAAAGCCAGAGGGTAGAGAGAACCCTCCCCTAAGAACTATACGATCAAAGCTTATTTTTCTCCCTTTTGAGATAAAGATAGAGTGCTTTGTCATGCTTGTTTTTTTTTCCTATTTTTGGGGTTTATGGCTTGAGAGGAATGGTAGAATTTTGAGAGGGGTGGAGAGGTAGAGGTGTAAGAAATTGTTAGGTTTAACGTCTCTTTATGGGCACTGGTTACTAAACCGTTTTTGTAATTATCAGTTAGGTTTTATTCTATTGGATTGAAGTCAATTTGTTAGCTCGGATTTCTTTATAAGGGCTGGATTTTTGTATGCCCTTCTATCTTCTTTCATGTTTCTCAATGAAAGCTTGGTTTTTCATTAAAAGAAAAAAAAAAGGTATGACTAGTCAATAGAGATCCTACCGTTTTGCTAATTTTGTTCTAAAAAGTAGATCTAATATGTGCTAGTCACTACTAGTACTTCTGAGATGACTGGCTTATTTCCTTGGTCCTACCCTTTACCGTTTTGAAGAAGATTCAATCCATATTTTCTAAACGGAAGCAAGGGTGGGCTTACTCTGCTCAAGCTTTTCTTCCAACCTTCCCATCTTTTTCCCTCTCAGTTTTCTCCATTCCTACAATTATTGCAAAAAAGATTGACAGGTGCATTAGGGACTTCTTTTGGGATGGGCGGATTTTAGATGGATGCAATCATTTGGTAAGATGGGTTGTTTTCTTGGCCCATTATTAACAGTGGGCTGGGTTTGGCAATACAAGTAAATGTGTCTGCAACAGAGACATAAGAGGATTACCACGGTTAGGAGGAGAGGCCTGAGAGGATGTGAGGAAACGGGAGGGAGAGAGACACCACTACCAAGGCTGTACCATATTGTTATAGCCTCCTGAATTTCACGTATTATTCAGTCAGCAAAATTTATTTGAATTTGATTTTTAAATTGTTTGCCTTGCACTTGACTTTTATTCTGATAGTCCTCGTTTGTTTTTTGCAGCTGACACGGGCATATTTTGCTTTTCTGGAGGTTCTGTTCAGCAGTCATATTGTTTTTATACTAAATCTGGACACAAACACGTTTATGCATATAGCTGGTTCTCTTGAATCTGGCCTAAAAGGTCTGGACACAAATATCTCATCTCAGGTATGCTTGCATAGTTTTTCTTCTTACAGTTGTTGCTATTCTTTTCTTTCTTCTTCTTTCTTTCTTTTTTTTAATCAATGACTTTTCAGTCTCACGGCAAGGTCTGCGAATGGTTTGATCCTGCGAAATGTACATGTAACTTGAGGTTTTACTTTCTGTTGCAGTGTGCATCAGCTGTTGATAACTTGGCAGCTTTCTATTTCAACAACATCACTATGGGAGAGGCTCCATCTTCACCTGCTGCTATTAAACTCTCTCGTCACATTGCAGATTGTCCTACTTTGTTTCCAGAAGTAAGAAACTTTCTTGTTATCATGAATTTCCAACTTCCTCACATTAAATGTACAAATTTTTTCAAGACTGAGGGGGCATTTAGGTTCTGGTTTCTATAGTTTTTGATGTCTGGCAAAGTGCAAACCAATAAAGTGTTATTACAGTTAAAAAACAACTGAAATGGATCATAACCTAGTAGCTTTCATTTTTTAGAATAGCAATTTATTATGTTATAACAGAAAAATACCAACATCAAATCCACTCCTATGTATCTTTCCTTACATTGACCCTTATTAAGTTATTAATATGAGCCCATATGGGAGGGAGAGTCTATCTAATAGATCTCAGGTGACAGCTTTTTATTGTGTTTTACACTGCATCCAACCTGCTTGGGTGTGTTTGACCTGCAATCTTTATTATTTCTCTTTTGAGAAACAAGAATGTGTTTATTATGTTTGCAGATTTTAAAGACCCTTTTTGAGATCGTTTTATTTGAGGATTGTAGTAACCAATGGAGTCTTAGCAGACCAATGTTGAGCTTGATACTTATAAGTGAACAGGTATGATTGTTTATACTCTTTCTATTGATTAGATCTTAAAAGAGGTGTAAATAGTCTGCTTATTTTTTGAAGAGAGCCATATTTTATTTTTTGAAGATTGGACAGTCTGCTTCCGAATAGTTATTGCTTAATTTCCTTGGTTCCCCAATTATCCCTCCACCCCCGTCCTCTGCAACCACCAAAAATTAATTTTAAGAATACTCAGTATATAATAGGCCTTGTTGATTGTCCTTAAATTATCATATTTCTTTTTCGAGCCTTAAATTATATTGGGTGTGTGAATGGATAATTTCAGTATTACCTGGAATTTGACTTTTAATATTTGTCATTTGTTTGCAGATGTTCACCGATTTGAAGACCCAGATCATGGCTTCTCAGGCAAGTTGCCCTTTCCTCTTACTAAACTGATGTGCGAGGAAAATAGCTTTTAATGTGAGAGAATGTGGGATAAAATTTAAATGAATGAACAATAACCGTTGGTGGAAGAAAATGCAAGAATAAGGAGCTTCTTTTTAATGCGTCATTTGTTGTGTCAAAATGCAGGCAGTAGATCAACACACGCGCCTTTCCCTCTGTTTTGAAAAACTCATGGCAGATGTCACTCGAAGCTTGGATTCAAAGAACAGGGACAAGTTCACCCAAAACCTGACTGTATTTAGGCACGAATTTCGTATTAAATAGTTTCAGTTCCTTGTGAAGCAAATTTGATGATGAATTGTCTGCTCAAGACATCCAATCCATTCACTTGGGGGGAAGGCAAAAATGATTAAAAAAAAAAAAGACACACTTTCCTCAAGTGATTGGCATATGTCCCAAGACCAATTATCGAAGCGCTTTAGTAGC